>OY744612.1:51193207-51457027 GCA_963556255.1 Allolobophora icterica
CACCTTGGCATTGACCGCCGCCAGAAATAACTCTCTGGCGTTGACCCTTTTGCGTGATCCGAACTCAACATCCGCTTCCGGTTCTTCGTCCTTCATAAGATCCTGATTTTCGATCCGTTTCTTAATCACGCTGGCCATGTTGCGTCTGCGGCCTGCCCGAGGTGGCTGGGCCAAGACGGTGGATGCAAAGCGCAGCAGCCGGTGCCAATTCTCGACATTCCTCGGGTTGCTGTTTATGGAATTCAAGATTCCCTCCAGGGCCTGTGAACAGGCGAAACGAGCACCCTTCGGGACATGTTTCATTATACCGCCATGTCTTGGATGTCGGTTTAGTCCATCGCCACCGCGCTGTGTCCTTGGGTTCGGTGGATCCAGGGGGACAATCGTCCCCGACCCTTCTTGAGCGCCACCGGTCAGTAGAGGCCCCGCCGCTGCTCCTCCGCCTGGCCTATCGTCTTGTCTCGGTTGAGTGAGCGGTGGTTGTTTCGATCCTGGGCAAGGGCTATTCCGAGGCCCATGCTGGTGAACTGTGCCGTCACGCAGGTGTAATTGTCTTACCGATAGGCAACGGCTGCACACTCCGCTGGCCTTGATTACACCTTGAGCTACAGGTGCATCGTTCTGTGATATGCCGGTCGTTGATTGGCTGGACCGTCTTGGCATGCCTTTACCTTCTATTATCGTCCATTGAAAATGTGTGAGTAAAATGCACAAAATACTGACCCAAAGTTGCTGAAATTCCACTGACCCTCCAGCGCTAGCGTGGCACTGCACCTGTATCCAGCTGTTCGTCAGAAAAAATTATGTGTCTAGTGTGAACTATGCGGTTAAAATCAATCTATCAAGCAGACTCAAAACAACAGTGACCAACCACATTATTATTATTATACAGTGAACATTTAGCCTGGTAACATTGATGATAAGCAGATGGCGTTCCCGCACTCGATAGCTACTGAGAGTCTTTGGAGCAGGTATACCTTGTCCCAAGCTACGACAAGTGTGTCGTGAGTTGCATCCGTCAACCTTCGTCCCAGTTCTAACACAAAATCCAAACCTACCGAACTCCAAGCACCGCTGGACTCCAGCCAGATGTGACAATGCATATGTGTCCGAAACGGTCACATCCCAAGTGAGGCCCCTTCCGGTCGTTTGCCGTCCTCTCTGGTGAGGCACAACGGCTCCTTCTGAGAAGGGATGTTCGCTCTTCCAAACGATCTCCATATATGATATCGTTGAGTATGCTGCTCCAGCGTTTATGCTGCAAAGAAGACCGTGGAGTCTTCTGGCGTCAACTCTTTCGCCACATTAACACAAATGTGGCTCGCACAGAGTCGTTCCGAGTCTCATTCCCACCGCCATCCGTATCACTTCATCAGGCAAGCGGAGTCCCAATGTACATGTAGTAGACGGATGAGCCAACAATCAGTCTCCCGCGTGTGGTACCCGAGAGGCTAAGAGACGAGCCCGGTCTAGTGCATTGTTCATGGAGTTGTCCACGCCTTACTTGTCCAGCGGTATCCCATTCTCTTCTACGATAAGCTGCTGATCCTGTTGGTGGTTCGGCATCACCCGTGAGTACTGTACATGCTTTCATCGCTGTAGTAACTAGATCGTCTGAGCAGCATGTGTGCTTGGAGTTCGCCTATGCTCGCAGCAGAGGCCAAGAAGGCAGAAAGTGCCAGCGTAGCAGCACAACGTATCCCAAGGCCACCAGCCTTCACCGGAAGGGATACCTGAAGCCAATTCTCATCTGATGGTTCCACATTAAAAATGATCGACCTTCTATTTCTAAGCATTTCTTCCTCTTTTCATTATTTATTTCTTCTTCTTCTTATATTATTTATTAAATCGCTTCTTTTCCTTATGTAGCATACTCTTATGCAGATGTGGAGGGCTCACCAACAATTGGACGCAGTTGGATTTTACATAGCGTCGTATGTTTTAAATATGTTTCAAAATATGTTTTACAGGTGTGTAAACTGAGCTTTGTTATTGGCGGCAAAATGTAGTATTGATTTATCTACTACTACTACTACTACTACTACTACTACTACTACTACTACTACTACTACTACTACTACTACTACTACTACTACTACTACTACTACTACTACTACTACTACTACTACTACTACTACTACTACTACTACTACTACTACTACTACTACAACAACAACAACAACAACTACTACTACTACTACTACTACTACTACTACTACTACTACTATAATTATTATTATTTCTATTATTAATATAATTAATATTATTATTATTATTATTATTATTAGGCCTGCTATTATGATCATTCAAAATTGACATCGCGCTAATTAATTAGTTCGCCATAAAAATCACTTATCTCGTTATGAAGTTGTCTCAGTTCTTACTGTTGTCATTTATTCTTATTAATCAGAAACCTATATCGCGCTAATTTATGCATTCATCTCGAGAGCACCGTTACCTGGAACACTCTTCAATTGCTTACAAAATTAAGTAGATGAAATAGAATGATCCATCAAAGATGATGGATGGTAGGAAATTCCGTAGATTAGATAAGACTCAGAATGCGGTAAAAGACATCGAAGACACACCTTTTTTTGATAACCTACGTATTTACTTATTCTCATAAGCAGTATTTTGAATTTATTAAGAATCCAAACCCTTCTTCAGTGAATTGGAATTTATATGTCCAAGAAATCGCAGTTTCTTTCCAGGAAATTTGGAATTCACCTCACTCACATCAATAGAACAGTCCTTTTCAGTATAATGAAACTTACCTCACCGAAAAAGCTGTTTTTATTCGTCTTAAATTAGAATTCACCTCATCCCAATAACACATTTTTTACTCAGTAAATTAGAATTAATCTCATCTAAATACCACAGTCCTTCCCGGTAAATTGGAATTCACCTCACCTCAATAGCACAGTATTTTTTTCAATAAATTAGAATTCACCTCACCTCAATAGCACATTTTTTCCAATTAATTGGAATTCACTTAACCTCAACAAAACAATCTTTTTTCGGAACGTTAGAAATCACCTCACCTCAGCGTCACAGTCTTTGTTCAGTAAATTGGAATTCACTTCACCGCAATAGCACAGTTTTTTCTCAGTAAAGTGGAATTCACTTCACCGCAATAGCACAGTTTTTTCTCAGTAAATTGGAATTCACTTCACCGCAATAGCACAGTTTTTTCTCAGTAAATTGGAATTCACCACCGAACCTCAAAAGAACAGTCTTTTTCGGTGCATTAGAATTCACCTAACCTCAATAACACAGTCTTTGTGCAGTAAATTAGAATCCACCTAATCTCAATAGCACAGTCTTTTTAGGTAAATTAAAATTCACCTCACCTCTAAGGCGCGATAGATGGTCCTACATTCCCAACTGGTATTCAAGGTCAGTAAATTCATGTACCTATAGTCACGCTTAATCCCAACAGGACAGAATTATGAAGATCAGCTTCCTCTGTTCAAAAGCCGCTCTTCTTAAGTTCACCCTTGAGGGATTACACGTGACTAGCATACATGCACGAATTGTAACACAATCATGCATTAAAAATAATGCATATACGTCAGACGTTTTACACTCAACATTGATACATTACGTTTTCTGCGGAAAGTATATTTCTGTTTAACGACGCAGTGTCATTTCAAAGATGACTAGCGTCAGTGCGTCATCCTCCTCCTCTGTTATCCAGGCTTTGGACTGGCACTACCAGAGTACGGACACTGAAGGAATTACGGTTCATGAAGAGTAGTTTCTAATGTTTAACGACATCTTATGGGTGACAGAGACGCTGATATCGCCCTCCTCCTTTCTCCAGGCTTTGGACTGGCACTGCCAGAGTACGGGCAGTGACGGAGTTTTACGATTCCTGAGGGACGGCTAGGATGCAGAGTATAACGACATCTTTGTGGCAACAAAGGCCGTTGACGTCGGCAGAAATTATTTTGGCATATTACAGCTTTATATAGCACCACTTTCACTTATAATGTCATTGGACATTTACATAGCGCACCCAAAGGGCAAACCAAATCGGAGCCGGTCTCTGCGCTAGCCTGAATTATGTTAAATGTCACTACGAACGAAAGCATCGAATATCTCGCTTAAAAGAGGTGTGTAATTATTCTGAACAGTGCTCACCGTTTTCACATAAAAGATGTGTGTAATTATTCTGAACAGTGCTCACCATTTGTAGGGCATAATACTACGATTTCCGCATATCCTATGCACTGTATATTGTATAATTCTATGTCTGTAAAAACGTTGGTTCCGTAGTTGTATTTCTACGACTTGTAAATACCGGATAATCTATCGGAGACTATCGCTTCAATTCATCGCACAAATCCGCTTTTATGTTCGCAATATTTTCCTTTTATTGCGTTAGAAGTAGATCTTTATTACGCTTTACATCGCCGTAAAACGGATTTATGTAAGCGTTCTAAGTGATTTCTCTGACTGCTTGCCTGCGGGAGACTAATAACGGTTGGAGGGACGGAAGGATAGATGGAAGCAAGCCTTTGCATTTACAAGTGGGTAAATGTTTATATCAATGGAAGATGGGAGGTTAATAGAGGTGTCCTGTCGCTGGTTTCCTCAGCCAAATTAAATTACGTGCGTTGCCTGAGTTGCATGCAATAAACAGAAAATATAGCGATCATTAAAATAAATTAATTGATGAATTCGACAGATAGTCTAAATTAGCTTTGCTTTGCACGCGCTTCTCGGCAGTTTCTGGGAAATTACCTAAACATGTGTGCTAACCATACCTTTCTGCTTCTGGGAATCTTTCAAGAGGCGCCAAGCTCCGCCAGTACGCATAGTGCCAATGGCGCCAGGTAGTGCCAGTCTGAAGCCTGCAAAACGGAGGAGGTTTTGTGAATTAAGTTATGCGTCTGTTTACACGGCAGCCAAGAAATGTTGTTAAATACTCGGAACTACTCTGGAAGTGCTAGTCCCTCCTAACCCTGAAAAAGAGGAGGGGGACCTCAAAGGCCTGGCAGCCATAGCAAGTGTTTAGGCTCAGGAAAATACTACTAACCAGCAATGGTTTTGAATAAAAATTGAAGGCGTAATTAAACACCTTTATAACGGTTTCAATACTTGTTATATATAAACTGGATTCGATTGGCTTCCAATTCAGAATTGGATGAGCCTATAAGAAGTTTAATTATGCTTAATTTGATGCTAGTACAGACTAGAATATTCTTCATTAATCCAAATGCGAACCGCATTTTGGTGTACACAAACATATAAACACATTTTCATATTCTCAATCCTGAACACCTGGCAGCGACCAAACACATATAAATAGTGTTACAGCACAACGAGTAATTGTGCCAAGTTATGAATACAGCATCCAAGTTTTATGAATGTTTTCCTCATGAGACTGACAGCCGAAGGAATGGTTCCAAGTGCATATCCGGTAACCTTTACAAACGAGAGCAGACTGTGCAGGACATGCCCTTCATTATCAAGAACTGCCGAGAAAAGATGGTTGTCGGCCAGGATGCACAGCTGCTGGATGGTCGGACTGTCGTCGGGGAGGTATCCGCTTCTTGCCAAGCGCCTAAGGATTGATCCCAGCCTCTCGCGCTAACTCTGGGTTGGGAATCCCACCATACCGGGGAGGCGTAGAGCAACATTGACAGCGCCGTGGCTTTGACAACGTCATAGGGCCTACATATATGACCACTCAGACCATGGGCCGATAAAGTTCGACATGCAAAGGGCGATTGACCGGCCCGGGCACATAATTATGTGATCTAATGGATTCTAATGTTAAGGTCTTTCGTGAACGCAACACCCAGAATTGTCATACTAGCGACCATAGGGAGCCCTGGCACCTCGGCTGTTGTTGCGTCGATACTATCCAAACCTGTCCGCGGTCTTCGTATTAGCATTTCTGAGGACTTCTTAATGTTAATTTCAGATTACACTGGACGCCCACTGGGTTATGTGGTCCACTTCGGTAGGTACTGTTACATTACTTGACGAAGGTACTAAGAGATAACAGTCGTCATCTTATTGTGACACAGCGTCGTTAGACAGCAACTACTCTAACTTGCCTTAGATTGTCTGTTCACAAATGACGTCATATTGACGTCATATTTAATTCGAGACTTCCACGATTCCTAGAAATCGTTTGCCATTAAAGAAAAGATTAAACTCCATTTGCATTCCCTATAGGCCCTAGTTATGAATGCTTCGTATATAGTTGCATTTGCATTAATGACAGTTGGATTGATTAAATTTTTCCACTCACAATGTAAATGCTCAACTAAAGCCTATGTGCGTCAATATAAATATGCATTGATGTAAATGAAACCGTGAACCTATTCGTGGTATTCGGTCATCCCCAGATTTCTACAATTTTGAAATTAGATTAATTCTCTTTACTTAGGGGACGATGGGTCAAACACTCTTTACTCGAGAAAACAGATTAAAATCAAATCGCTGCACGTTTCCTATAAAACCCAACAAATCCAAGTAGAAATTGTGGTTGAAAGGAATCAAGTAGATTGCGGTTACAGCGCCTTCGTATAAAACGAATAAATCCATATTTTTAAAATTATGTATTAATTTTTCGTACTTAACGACATCTTCTGCGATGAGGAATGATCTCTTTGTCCCACGCTCTCATAGGCCTAATTCGTTTCGGCTTCTCTTTCATTGGAGTATAGTTACTAAGCAGAATTCCTGAAACTAAGCGCTTCGTGAATTTATATGCAAACTGTTCACCCTAAAATAAAGGTGTCTAACATATGCTAGAACGTGTACCGTATTTTAAATAAGATTAGCCTAAATGCCGATGCATTATACATTATTTGTGCTTCATACATACATTTATATAAAATTGCGTTATGTATGGAGCTCATTTTCCACGTCACTTTGCGTTGTAGGCGATTAATTTTTCACGAGCCCAAAAGTGCCGTCTATCTCTTGTTATAAAGCCGACAACAAAAGCGACGCCTAGCGGCTTAAAGGCGTCGGCGCAAAGGCGCATAACTGCAAATCTTGCGCAACAGACTGGCGCTACTAAATCGTCGTTAGGCTGAGCCGTACGCGGCTGAAAGTTAGCCTAAATGTTGTTTATTAGGACAAAATTGCATTATGTGATAGCGCCCCATAAATGCGTTTATGTTTACGCCTGTATATACCCTTTCCGGACGCGTGCCATTTGTTTCGCTCTAGAGTTTTCGGCGTTTAATGGTATTTATTGTACAGATTTGGACTACATTTGGTAAGAACTCGACAAGGTGAATAGGTATACCATCGATTGACATGTGCTTTGGACGTCATGATTACGGCGCTGTAATAAACGTCATTACATTAAATCTATTCTATGCAAGCCTTATTAAAACATAATTATTTATATTATTTTGATAGGCTTCATTTATTTTTTAACATTCTTGGATGTGTGTGTGTACACATCATTCAGAAATTCCTTGCAAGTAGGACCTTAGTACATTAGGGTGAAGTGGTATTCGAAAATATAAAAATTATATATGACGCAGTGGATACAATCTTTAAAAGGGTGTTTTATGTATTCAGCGTTTGGCCCATTTTCGTAGCGTCATTGCTTGTAATCGTTAACCAGCGGACAGTCAACAACTCAATATGTGAGCAAATTTGAAACTGTATGTTTCTCGGTTGCAACAAGATTTTGCTGAACAATTACTGTTACATGTACTATTATAGTTGAATACTGAGCTCTGGTTTACACATGCATCTTAAAAGCGATTTTTGAGTTTAATCTTTATCATTCCAAACAAACGGTGAGAACTGTTAAAAATAATCGTAAACAGCCTTAGATGTCGTTAAACTCTCGATCCATCCATCGATCTATCGTGCCACTTGGGGTCTATATGTGGTGAGATCGACGACGTCTAAGTCTCTTGACAGCTACAAGGTATCATTTAAACACTCAGAATTACTGCTAATGTTATGTTCATATTGGACACCTTTAAATGATTTTTCACGACGCTATATAGGTGTCAAGCTGGTTTCTACTGGTATCTACTAGTGAGGCGTTGGTTCTTCATTTTAAATTCCAACTGAAGAAATTACGGAATATATAATCAGAAGCATAAGATTAGCTTCAGGGCCACTGTGTGTACGCCCTTGTTGGCTCTACAAAGTGAGTGCGGTGACATGCCCTTCCATTTCCGTCAACTGGGCAACTCGCTCAAGGTCGGATCAAAAATCCTTGGTGCCAAAGGTCATACAGCGGCGGATATCATGTAGGATCACTGGTCTACAGATTCGCTAAGCGTCTAATTCAATTATTATTCAAAACTGGACGCCGCTGAATGATTTAGGATTATATATTCATTGATGAATTAAAGACATTAATTAAATTAAAGTCATTCAGTCAACGACTCCTGGCCGTGGTGTCATTTATTTTCCTCCAATTAGTTCTTTATTTCTATGACGAGCAACGTTCCTTGTATCCAAGTACAGTGTTTTGAACATTTCTACGCTACACATGTTTTAAAAATTAGCGATAGGCCAATGTTAGTAGTTATCATCAGATGTGTTTCAATTTCTTTTCCAAAGGAAACGACACAGACATCATCCAGTCGCGGAAAAACTGTTCTGGCAGGTTCAAGGCACCCCAAGTTCTTACGCGGTTGGATTAGATTGTCCTGGATTCAATTAAATATGACTAGATTATAATAGCTTTCATTAGATAGATTGGATTTGATTAGATTATTAGATGAGAAACGATTAGACTAGATTAGATTAGAGAATAGATTACATTGCATTACACTGCTGTTATTGCTGTTAATCCGTGTGTGTGTGTGTGTGTGTGTGTGTGTGTGTGTGTGTGTGTGTGTGTGTGTGTGTGTGTGTGTGTGTGTGTGTGTGTGTGTGTGTGTGTGTGTGTGTGTGTGTGTGTGTGTGTGTGTGTGTGTGTGTGTGTGTGTGTGTGTGTGTGTGTGTGTGTGTGTGTGTGTGTGTGTGTGTGTGTGTGTGTGTGTGTGTGTGTGTGTGTGTGTGTGTCGTTTTTTTTGTAACTGCATGTGCTGTGTTACGGCGCCTTAGAAATTGTCCTCATTATTATTATTATTATTATTATTATTATTATTATTATTATTATTATTATTATTATTATTATTATTATTATTATTATTATTATTATTATTATTATTATTATTTGTGAAAATTCTTTATGAAGACTTACCTTCTGAGTGCAGATTCTCTAGCTTTACAATGAACGTCAATTCTAAGTCAGTTCCTGCTTGTTCTTATCGAGTTCAACTATTTATCAACGTGAAGAATTCGAGATTTCCCAAAAAACTTGTAATACACGCAAATCGTTCAACTTTCGATCATAACTTCCATGAACAAAATATCCACTCTTAAAACGTAACCATAAAAACACAAAAGACCTAGGGACTGAAGTCTGGCTGAAACGAAAACTTAAAAAAAATCTTCGCATCGAACGTAAGTCAAAATTTTACGTCCTTTTCATATTACTAGAATTAAAATATTGAAGTCAAAACCAAATTCCAAATTCGTTATCTATTTGAAGTCAAATTTGATTTTGAAATTAAAATTTGATGTCTACTTGAATCGATGTCCTGACGTCAAATTTGAAAGTAAAATTTGACGTCTAATTGAACTCAAAATCAAAACGTCAACTTGAATTCAATTCTTGACACACTCTTGACGTCGAACTTCAAAGCTTCCGATGTCATAGGACTCAAGTCATGACGCCTATCGACCGGTGACGCTTGACGCCGACGCAAGATGTCGTTCTTGTGCTCGAACTGACGACGAGTACCCGTATGAAGCAATCTGGTGGACAGCGAAGACGTCTATGATGTCTTCGGTTGCTGAGGCAGAGATTGGAGAAGCATCATGCATGCAGTGTGATGCAACTCCCGGTGAGCATCCACTCGTCAAGTATGTTTGTGTGCATGGATGTGTATCTTAATGTGTGCGCGCGCTTGTGTATGTTAATGTGTGCGCATGTGGATATGTTGTTGTGCATGTGCGTGTGTCTGCTTCTTGTGTTTGTGTGTGCGTGTGTGTTCATGCGCGTGTGTATGCATGTATCTCTAAGTGCATGTGTGCATGCGTGTGTGTGCGTGTGTGTGTGTGTGTAGGTGTGTGTGTGTGTGTGTGTGTGTGTGTGTGTGTGTGTGTGTGTGTGTGTGTGTGTGTGTGTGTGTGTGTGTGTGTGTGTGTGTGTGTGTGTGTGTGTGTGTGTGTGTGTGTGTGTGTGTGTGTGTGTGTGTGTGTGTGTGTGTGTGTGTGTGTGTGTGTGTGTGTGTGTGTGTGTGTGTGTGTGTGTGTGTGTGTGTGTGTGTGTGTGTGTGTGTGTGTGTGTATATGTGTATTTATGTGTTTCTATGAGGTTGGCACATCGAAACCTCAGCGTGACTTTATTATAGGTTTTTCTAAATCGGTAGAAAGCGTGGTGCGTACACGCGATCCTCACCCAACGGGGCTGCCATTGAAGACGGGCGGAGACGGAGGTCTAGCCTCTCGCCCGATTAAATCGTTGAAAAATGAGCAGAAACCATAGAAATACGAAGGGCATTCATTCGTTCCTTCATTCCTCAGTTCATTTGTTTTCTGGGTGAATTCACTCATTTGTTCGTTCGTTCGTTCGTTCGTTCGTTCACTCATTCATTCATTCGATTAGCATGCGAAGTAGAATGCGAAAAAAGAAGAAGAAGGAGGAGGAGGAGAAGAAGAAAGCACAAGGACCAGAACAACAATAACATCAAGATGAGGGACTGCATGCCCACCTACCCTCCTCTATGCCGAGGCTAAACTGAAGTCGCTAACACTTCATACCCTGGCTGCCTCTCTGTCGTTCTCATTGTTGCCGCAGCCTTCATCTGACTTTTTGCGAAACGCGACTTGATTGAATCTAAATTTGCATCCAAATTCCAACGCTAATTGAGGGATTGTTTCTTTGTCCATGTATCTGTCGTTTATTGATTTATTTACGTTTTTCTTAACTTATTTGCTAAATGTCTGTGCATTCATTTGTATATTTATTTACTTATTATATTCCTTATATTTTACTAAATAGATTTAGGAAATATGTTTATACATTTACGAATCAGTGAATTTTCAAAATTATTTATTGATGTATTGAATGGTCATGGCATTTTATCTAATAGTAAATTTGTTTATTTATATACTTACTTATTTATTTACTTATTTATTTACTTCTTTGTTTAGTTGTTTGCTGATTTATTTATTTATTTACCTATCTGATAATGCATTTTTTCCTGTTTGTTTATTTGCTTGTTTATTTCCTTATTTATTTACCTATTTGAAAATGCATTTATTTATTGCTGATCATTTTATTTGTTTATTTATTAACTTACTTATTTACTTATTTACAGGACAGATCAAGACAGAAAACTTGGACACCTTTTTAAAACCTGATCGCACTTTATTATGATTCATCGTTCAGCAATAAACTTCACCTGTCGACAGTAATTGTCCTATGACCGGATATTCAGAGCGACAATGCATATTAAGTAGATCGCGGTTCAACGCGCTGACGAGCGGCGAAATGCTGAACTAATTGCCATCATTAATTCTCAAAGTCCGACAATTTCATTGACATTTCCGTACTCGATCCACGCGTCTGCCGAGCGACTCCAACAGGTAAGTAATTACATGTTTGTAAATGTGAATGTAAACCTACGATATTTCTCAGCGTCGTATGAAAGCCATAAGATGCCGTAAAACTCTGGATCCATACAGCCTATTTGTAAGTCCGCCACTGCCCATACTCTGGTAGTGCCAGTCCCAAGCCTGCGGAAAGGAGTAGCGCGACGCTAATCATCTTTATTTTGACAGAGTTTCGTTAAACAGCAACTAACCTAAACAACCAATTGGGTGGTTTCTGCTTAGTGACGCTGTGTGATAAAGAAGCTGATTGGCGTCTCCCTCCTCCTTTATGGAGTTCGGAGACTGTCACTACCTGAGTATGAGGCATTGGCGGGGTTGGATTACGAGTACATTGTACAGGGCGTTCACGTCTAGAGGAAAACAAACATGTCGTTCCAAACTCAACACAAATTTACGGATCAACTTGTCAGTTAACTTTTTAGACGAATATATAGCGTCGTGGAAAACCGTAATAAAGGTGTCTAAATTTTACTTTGCTGCTCCTAAATATCAAATCGAGCTAAGGCGCCGAAGAACGTTAGACGAACGGCCACGTCGCAATCTAATTTAACGACTGGAAAATACAAATGCATATTTCTCACAAAGTCTTAGCGCCACACAAACTTCGAATTAGTCAGACCAGATTATTCACGGACGTTTCATAAAATCAAGTGATATAGGTTCTGTGGTCAGAGGCATATTGCGGAAGAGATTCTCTTCCCTCCGTGAAGCATCGTTTTAGAATAAATTCGTCCAGCCCCCACGTATACAATTCTAAAACAATGAAATAACAACAGTGATAATTCTGTTCTTAAGGACATTTGAAATGGTTTAGGCTTGAGCAGAGAGCGCCTCTGGTGATTTCCTCTGGATGAAACCAAACACTTCTAGGCCTGGATAAAAGAAGAGGGCGATGCTGTTCATCTTTGTAATAATACAGTGTCGTTAGACAATAACCACTACTCTTTAACTAAAAAGCAAAGGGCTTGGTCAAGGCGTAGTCCCGACTAATCAATCAAAACGAAGAAAACTGGGCAAGGCGTAACATATCACGGTGTTCGATAAAAAGCGTCAGATTATATGTATTGTGTGTGTGTGTGTGTGTGTGTGTGTGTGTGTGTGTGTGTGTGTGTGTGTGTGTGTGTGTGTGTGTGTGTGTGTGTGTGTGTGTGTGTGTGTGTGTGTGTGTGTGTGTGTGTGTGTGTGTGTGTGTGTGTGTGTGTGTGTGTGTGTGTGTGTGTGTGTGTGTGTGTGTGTGTGTGTGTGTGTGTGTGTGTGTGTGTGTGTGTGTGTGTGTGTGTGTGTGTGTGTGTGTGTGTGTGTGTGTGTGTGTGTGTGTGTGTGTGTGTGTGTGTGTGTGTGTGTGTGTGTGTGTGTGTGTGTGTGTGTGTGTGTGTGTGTGTGTGTGTGTGTGTGTGTGTGTGTGTGTGTGTGTGTGTGTGTGTGTGTGTGTGTGTGTGTGTGTGTGTGTGTGTGTGTGTGTGTGTGTGTGTGTGTGTGTGTGTGTGTGTGTGTGTGTGTGTGTGTGTGTGTGTGTGTGTGTGTGTGTGTGTGTGTGTGTGTGTGTGTGTGTGTGTGTGTGTGTATACACGTACGTGTGAATGCTCATAGCTAACCATTTATATAGAACACCGTGTTTTACAGAGTGATGATGGACTTTGTTGATCCGGGGTTACGCCTTGACCCTGTTTTCTTCCTTTTGATTGATCAGTAGTAGTTATATATATATATATATATATATATATATATATATATATATAGCCACATAGTAGACTTAAACAGGAACTATATATATATATATATATATATATATATATATATATATATATATATATATATATATATATATATATATATATATATAGACTTTATGTATATGATGTATATATATATAGGCTTTATGTATATGATGTATATATATATATATTTATATATACATCATATACATAAAGTCTGATCTCTGGCACACTCCCGTTCCTAGGTGGCGCCAGCGATCATACGTGGCGCCATCTACTGCGTCTGGGTGCTGATCATCTGTCGTACGGCGGTCGCATCATTAACTGTGTGTGGATGGAGGGAGGGAAGCGGGAGGTCCGATACGCTTGGCATTGATTAGAACTGACCAGATGGATGACCAGCCATCGAGGCACAAAACACGCATCGGTCAGCATTACGTGGGCACATGTTGCGCCTCTGCCCACCCGTCGCCTAATACCTCTTCATGGCGCCCATTAAATAGTCATTAGCAGCGCTAAATAAGACGTTCTCGTGTATAGGACGTTCTCGTGTATATGTCGCACACTTCGTTTATAGGACATTCTCGTGTATAGGTCGCACCGTCCGTGTCCCGTAGACCGCCGAGGGATTTTAATTCTACCAAGGGCAGACGCTATGAGTATGCCATCCAGGAGTGTGCCAACAATGAGTATGCCAACTATGAGTATGAGTATGCCAACACTGTATTTATAAATCTCTGAATTTTAATGCGCTACAGTGAAGCCTAGCGCAGGTTATTCAGTATTGAATTCTATATGTGCGTCAAAACAGAGGAGTTGTCCAATAGTTCCGAGTCCAGTTACCAGAGAGACAAGAGAGAGAAGGTAGAGAGAAGCTGCTGGTTGAGACTTTACCAGACTTCACGATGAATACAATACTACTTCCACTACTACTTCCACTACTACTACTACTACTACTACCACTACTACTAATACTACTACTACTACTGCTGCTGCTGCTGCTGCTGCTGCTGCTGCTGCTGCTGCTGCTGCTGCTGCTGCTGCTGCTACTACTACTACTACTACTACTACTACTACTACTACTACTACTGCTGCTGCTACTGCTGCTGCTGCTGCTGCTGCTGCTACTACTACTACTACTACTACTACTACTACACTAACGTATTCAGACTAAACATACAACTGAGTGCATTGCAAAATCCAATCCTGCAAATATAATTTTATTCAGCCTAATTTAAAATGCAAAGGATGGCACTGCTGCATATATAACCTTACTTAAACACTATACAACACAATACAATGAAGTTGCCTTCCTTGCAAAGTTCAGAAGTGTACACACGACCATACGACAGAACATCGATGGCGCAGAGTAACTGAGAATGATGGACTTGCTTAAGGTCCTTACAAAAGTCCTTACACAGTGACGGCCTGAATTGAAGCTCGAATCCTTACTCTCCCTCGTTGTATAGTTACCTAATAAGTTACCATGTCTCATTTCTATATAGCTTTGGTTAACTGCGTTTTAACGGTGTCGAACGAAAACCGACTCTGAATAAATTCATCCTGGCATTGCGATTCATTATTAAATACATTTTGTTAAATCGTTTTACAGGTGTCTAAGGCGAACGCTTCTATAATTAGTTTCTCAAGTACAGCTATAATAGCTTTGGCTGACGTTGACATCGTTTAAAATGTGTTTAAGGCGAGGGTTCTTTTCATTCGGTTGACTAATTGTAATGAATACGATAGCATTAAATAACGACTCAGGATAATAGTATTTACTAATTCCTGAGGCGCCCGTGGTTAATGCAAAAGGCTTCAACCGATGGCACACCAAATGAAGCCACAGTCAGGTCAATGCCCAGCAAGTCATAAATAAACACTGCACTCTCTGGAACTTTTTATGGGTCTGAATTAACGAAGGTGTCTAATTGCGCCAATTAAAATCAGAATTCAAACGAAGTAGTGTTTGCATTAATTACGAGACGGATTTCTTCATGTCACGTACGGTTGCGTACAGGGCTTGAGAGGGAATGTTCTGGAAGGAAGGAAGGAAGGAAGGAAGGAAGGAAGGAAGGAAGGAAGGAAGGAAGGAAGGAAGGAAGGAAGGAAGGAAGGAAGGAAGGAAGGAAGGAAGGAAGGAAGGAAGGAAGGAAGGAAGGAAGGAAGGAAGGAAGGAAGGAAGGAAGGAAGGAAGGAAGGAAGGAAGGAAGGAAGGAATTAAAGAATGAAGGAATTAAAACAGAAAGGAAGCAAAGTAGGAAGGAAAGATCGACTGTGAAACGAAATCGCGTCCCTCACGTAACACTTTGCAACTGCCTAAAAGTAACAATGGACAAATTCAGCAGCGGAAGTGTAGACCCCACAGTTTCTGTTTAAGAATATACTGCATCAAAAAAGACGATTAGCGTCGCCCTCCTGCTTTTTCGGTTCTTGGGACTGGTATTACCCGAAAGCGACAGCGGTAGAGTTAAACTTTGTAAAAAGTGCCTAAAGAGAAACAATTGGAAGGCTTAATGACGTCGACCTCTACAAAGGCAGATGGAAAATGGGAGAGCAATAATTGTTTGGTTATAGTTGATATTGAACGACATTGTGTCATAACAAAAATAATTAGCGTCGCCCTCCTCCTTTTTTGCCTTGGGACGGGCACTACCACAGAACAAGCAGTAGCTTAGTAGAGACGGGTTCGAGAGTTTAAATACATCATACGGCAACAAATGCCTTTGACGTCCACAGAAATAATTTGAGCAGTTCCCACAGTCCGTAGGGTTAGGCCTAATTAGATCCCCTGAAAGATGCACGTAATTACACTGCGTTGCAGCTAAAAAATATATATAGCTTTGGATTATTCCAATATAGAGGTGTGTAATAAGTACAATTAATTGAACAAGATTTTAACAATTTAACAACAAGGTTCGTTGGTCTTCCAGTCGTTTTAGCATACTCTCGTCGCTAAAGTGTTGACTTGTGGTTTCCAGAGCCATAGGTAAACTTAATAATCTAAGTTTATTTGGCTAGACGCTGTTTCATAACAAGGATTATTAGGGTCGCCCTCCTCTGTTAACCAGACTTCGGACTAGCGCAACCCGAGCGTTCGGCTGCATTATGCTGTCAAGAACATCACCTGTTTCTGGTCACCTTACTGTCTGGAAAGCTGTACGTGAAAATCGCTGCCTGTTCTACCAGCCAACTCAGCAATAATGAATACAGTGACCGTACACTGTCGGTGGGAAGATGGAGCGGCGAGGGAGAGGACTGGCCGTACACGCTAATATGCCGAGGCTAAGGAAATGAAGACGCTAAAACTTGATACCCATGGTTCTGCCTCAGATGAGAGGACGAGGGAGAATTGGTGCGTGCACAAACGTCCATGCGATAGAGCATCAATCGATGGCGCTGAGCGAGTGTAGGTCTTGCTCAAGGTTCCTACACAGATGGATATTAATCGCTAAGATCGTGCATTCCACGCTATTTTCTGCTTTTTTACGAGGACAGGAAAGAAGATAAGGTAACAGTCTTCTTTGCACACCTTTACAGAAACTGCGTAAAAGCATAACAGTGAAACAGGGACAGAGGGACCAGCTGGTTAGCGCGCTCTATTTAGACACCGTTAAAACATGTTCAACCGCTGCTACATATACGTTAGACACGCAAAGTTGCTAATGATTTCAGTTCCACTGAATTTAATTCCACCTGCCAGACATGAAACAAACTATGAGAGAGGAAACAAAAACTGATAGATGCAACTCTTTTAAAATGAACCGAAACACAATTATTTTCTTTAAATACATCAACGGCCGTAGTTGTCATAAGATGTACAACTTTGAAATAATAATAATTTCTAGAATTAACTCCGCCATTACCCTACCTGTGGTAGTGCCAGTCTCAAATCTAGAGAAATGAGGAGGGCGACGTTTATCGCGATCATTTTTCTTACGACACTGTGTCGTTAAACAGCATAACCAATTTCTAGACTAGAGACCTGTATGTACAGGTCACGTACTATTCCAGGTTATCTGTCACAATCCAGATCATGTTCTCCTGAGACACATTCCACCCAACCCTCGGGCCCGCCTTATTTAGTTCTCTATCAAATTATATAATCACCCATCGCGTCTCATTCCTATAATAGTCTTCTTTAACACCGTTTTAAAGGTGTCTAAGTAGAGCGCGCTAAACATTTTGCAACCATTGGTTCATTTCTATATAGTTTTAAGGGTGCATAAAGCAACGCGTTTTCTATTTGTTCTGTTCCGACATGCACGTAGCTAATTTGGGTTCTCATGTCTATGTAGCTTTGGTTAATATCGTTTTAAAGGTGTGCAAACCGAGCTCTCTTTATTATTACTTTGCCGTGTCTCATTCCTATATATAGCCTAGAGCACCGGTTGGAAACGTTTCAAAGGTGTCGAAGGCGAGGGTTCTTTTTCATTCGGCTACTGCGCCCCTTTATGAAGTGTAATATACGCTATCATTATATTACAACTTCAGTAAATTATAATTACTAACTTCTGTAACTCCGGTGTTTAAAGCAAACGGCTTCAACCGATGGCACACCAAATGAAGCCACAGTCAGGTCAATGCCCAGCAAATCAGATATAAACACTACACTATCTGGAACCTGTTATCGTTATGAATTAACGAATGCGTCTAATTGCGTCAATTTTGATCAGAATTCAGACGAAGTAGTAATTGTATTAAGTATGAAATGGGGTTGCGTATAGGGATTGAGATGGAAGTTTTCGGAAGGAAACAGGAAGGTAGGATGGATGACACAAGGAAGCAAAAGAAGGAAGCAAGGAACGAGCGAGCGAACGAACGTATGAAAGAAGGAAGGAAGGATTGAAAGAAGGAAGGAGGAAGGGTGGATGGAAGGATGGAAGGAAGGAAGGAAGGAAGGAGGGAAGAGGAAAGGAAGGAATGAAGGAAAGAAGGAAAGAAAAATGGAAGGAAGGAAGAATGGAAGGAAGAATGTAAGTAAGGAAGCAAGACTGGAAGGAAGGAAGGAAGGAAGAATGGAAGGAAGGAAGGATGGAAAGAAAGAAGGAATGCGAGAGGGAAGAAGGAAAGAAAGGAGGAAGGCAAGGAGACCGGAGGGAGAGACGAAAAGAGGGAGGAGAGAAGGAGACTGGCGGGAGGAAGAGAGGGAGCGAAAGTAGGAGGAAGGAAGGAAAGGAGAAAGGGAAAGAGACAAGATGGAGCAAGGGAGGACGGAAGAGAGGGAGGGAGAGGGAGAAGGGAAAAGGAAATGGAGAACGGAAGCAGAATGGTTAGGAATAAAAGGAAGTAGATAAATAAATAAGTAATGAATGAATGAAGGAAGAAGAAAGGAAAGAAAGAAGGAAGGAGTTGTGGTTATGATTCAAGAACTGGCTGAATCGGAGTTCAAGGACGTCTCATGCCAACCAAGGCCGTTGACGTCAAAGAAAGCCAGAAATAGAATGGCATTGGAGTCGATAGAGACTACAGTTAGAACGATATCGCGTAGATCAAACGTAGATTGCCTGACTAAAATAAGAAATTGTAGGACTTGAAAGAGAATTGGAATAAAGACTTAGTGTCTTTGCAACTGCGTAAATGTAGCAACAGACATATATTCAGCGTAAGTCTAGCTCCTTCGTTTTCTGTTAAAGAACACTGTGTCATATAAAGAAGACGTCGCCCTCCTCCACTACCCATTCTTTGTACTGGTACCACCCGAATATCAGCAATTGCTAAGTTGAAATTTCCGTCAGGTGGTTGTTGTTGCTGATTAATAAGGTTTAATCATAAGAAAGATGATTGACGTCGCCCTACCCTTTTATCCAGAGCCCGAACTGGATCCCGTAGTTTAAGGCGGTAGTAGAGATGTAGTGTCCTTTCACCCGGCGCTCTTTCGTAATAATAATAATTAGGGATGCCCTCCTCCTTTATCCAGGCCTCGGACTGGCACCACCCGAAAAGAACAGCGGTAGATTTAAGAGAAACAGTTCGAAGGCTTAGCGACTATGTATTAGAAATACAGGTGGAATATGGAAGAGCGATTGGTTGATTAGTTGCTGTTTAAAGACACTATGTCATATTTTTTAAATAATTAGCGTCGCCCTCCTCTTTTCTCCAGACTTGGGACTGGAACCACCAGAGTACGAGCAGTGACGGGTTAGAGCAGGATCGAGAGTTCAACTTCATCTTATGGCAAAGTCATTGACGTCGACAGAAATAAATTGGAATAGTTCCAACCGTTCGTTTAGTAAGCCTATAAAAATTCAGGCTCTTCGAAAGAAAAAGTTAACATAGTCTATTTAGCTAAACATATATGGCCTTGGATACTTCCGATTTAAGGTGTCTAATTAGCACATAAAATTAATTCCATCTGCCAGACATGAAATAAGCAATGAGTAAAGAAATCGATGGAAGAAACTCTTTTCAAATGTACTGAAATACAACTATTATCTTTAAAGAAGTCAACAGCCATTTTTTGTCATAAGATGTCGTTAAACGTTGGGGGGGGGGATAGAGTAATGGTAATACTTATGGGCCGGAGAGCATAAGATTCGCGGTAACCCGTAACACCGCTCTAGGACGGCGCCTTGTATGGCTGCCAAACTGTGTGTTCAATTAAGATTTTGATTGTACTGTCATATTTCATTTCTTTATCTAATCGATGCATCTTTAATTATATCTAGTGGTAAATGTGTGACCTTATAAGCTGCTCATGTTATAGTTTTGTTTTCATGTTATAGTTTTGTTTTCAAAATGTATGTAATCATTGTATACATGTAATGCATATGCGCTTGTCATATGCAAATAAAGGCTACTTACTTACTTACTTACTTCAATGTAATTAACCAATTTCTAGACTAAAGAGTTGTACTAAGCCTAAATAATTTTTGTTAGCGTCAACGGACTTTGTTGCCATAAGATGGCAATTAAATTGAGAATGAAATGATAAAATAATTCGTCCATCAGCGATCGTACTCTGGTAGTACCAGTTCCAAACATGCATAGAGGGGAGGGTAACGACAATCATCTTTGTAATGACCTATAGCGTCGTTAAACAGCAACTAATCTATTGGTACAAAAGTTCTCTTAGACACCATTAAAGTAAGGTAAAACGATGCTATATAAGAATGGGACACGCAGGAAGAATTTTCATTAAAATGGGAGCTGTAATATGCCAAAACAATTTCTGTCGACGTCAACAACCTTTGCTGCTATAAGATGTCGTTAAACTCTGGATCCATCCCAAGAATTTTCATACTGGCACTTACTGCGCTCTATTTACACACCTGTGAAGCGATGTCAACCGATGTTATTTATTATGGGCAGAGCCTCGTCACGTATTAGATGATACTAATTGAAGCGGACTTCTAAGTAGCCTAACTAATAAAAGCGTTGTTACTAACAGATTAAACAAGAGCGTTTTAGACACTTAACAAATGTATGCAGCACGGAGTCAAAGGCAACAGTATGTTAGTGCAATGGCTGACTGTTCCAGTAGTAAGTTTCAACACGCGTTAAGGCACGATGGGCTCGAGTTGAAGTGCGACAGCGCGGTACTTCCATATCTCCATGGTCCGCAGATCGCAGCGATCGCAGACCCAGCTGACTGGAGACTGGAACACAGAGCTCCGTGATATACCCGGAGCAGTGCAAACAATTGTTGTACGCATCAGTATGACGATCTTGAAAGGAAAACGCTTCGCAACAGGAGGCCAGTGCAGTGTACCCTGCATAGGTTCAGTTATATGCGAATATTTGGGCTTGATGGCTACGACTCTAGCATCACAATTGCTCAGAGCCATCGATTGAAATGCTTGGTCATTAACGGGGGCGCTTAGCAAGTGCGTAATAATAATAATAAACTATTTGCTATATCGTAATAACTATATAGTAATAATAATAAAAATAATAATAATAATAATAGTAGCATATGCAGTAATAACAATAGTACGGACGATCATACCATAATAATAATTAAAATAACAATAATAATAATACTGATTGATGACGTCATTTGTAAGACAAACGCTACTGATGACGTAAAACCCTTTGCCATGGCAACGTTGGTAGATTTTCGATCTGGACGAAGCCTAAGTTTCGTTGAAGATTTCTTCTCAAATATTCGTTTGAAAAATTTGATTCAAGATATATTTTCTTCCTTATTTGTGCTGCAAAGAGAAGCCTGGTCTTAAGAAATAAGAAGATCGAGATGGTGATCGATCAGAGGCGGCGCTACACCAGGGCGAGCCAGGGCATATGCCCTGGTAAAAAAGTCGTTGCCCTGGTCGTTGCCCTGCCAGTATTTTTACTCTGTCCAGAATTTGTTCGGAGCGTATTTTTTATATTCTTAGAAAAATATTAAAATATGGGCGCTATAATTCGTTATATTGAGTGAGTTAAATGTAAATGTAAAGACCTGCTTTGCCTCAACAGCATTACTTACTTACTGTTCCCTCCGTCCGAAGCAACGACTTCTTATATATATCGGGGTCCGAAGTCCGCGCTCTGAGTCTGCGCAGTCGAAAACGTCATAATATTCAACACAATGACGTCACTCAAAACGCGATCTATCCATTATCATCGATCATTGTAATTTGTAATTATTTTTTATTCGATATCTTGATAATCTTGCTACTTAATTCTTAAAGTTTGAGTGATCGATACCGTTAGGATGGATCGGTATCTGAAGAAAGACCGAATATTCACTCCACTGAAGTGGAGTGAATTCGCTGCCCGATTCTTTATTCGTTTAATCTGAATGTACCGTACGTGATTATGGCATCATATTGCGTGAAAATAGTCGTAAAATTGCTAAAGTAGCGCAAATCTGCATTTTCAATTCTATTCATAAAATGAATGAATTAATTTCATTAATAAAAATATCATTTGAAACTTGAAAGAGCTACCAGTATCAACCTATAATATAGCCTACATGTAGATTCCCCCACCACAACGTGGCTGCCAGGACTTTGGCGTACTCATATAGGCCTATATCTAACTGCAATTACTGGAGTGGAGAAGAAATACCATTTAGTTTAACTTATAATCAATGTTGTATCCGGAAAGTGTTACATTCCGATTGGTGCCTACTGTACTTTTGCATTGAATTCGGATCAATAAAGTTGAATTGAACTGAAGAAATTGAATTGAATGCAAATACAATAATCAGTTAGGCTAGCCTAATGATATGACCGCAAATTTCAAAGTTGCAAACACACATGAGGATTCTAACTGGATAGAAACCATTAATCTGTAATCACTGCCATAAATAGTTCACACAGGATGGCAGCTTGCAAATGCACACGAGGATCCATACTGAAAAGTAGCCATTTAGTTGCAGTCACTGCAGTCACGGCAGCACATATAAATATGAATACATATGGTCGAGCCCCTTAATCCCATCCATACATTCCACGCATATAAACTTATTACTGCATTAATTATCCAGACAATAGGCCTATCTATGACAAATCGATATACTTTTCCGTTGGGCGGTTGTAGACACAAATACGTGGTGTTGACATGCGAAGGAGCCACAGATGAAGCTAGTCCTGTTGCCAACGCATCCTTTCAAACCTTGGACTCTCACATTGATTTTAATTTAAGTGAAAGTGACAAAGATAGCGAGCTTGGCGATGAACATGCTGATGACGTACTAGGACCACCTGTGCAAGTTCAGTCCTGTCATCCGGTCGCACCCGGCCCAAGTGATCTATCGCAGTCAGTGGATGATGGCCCAAAGCAACTGTATAATATATAAGAACCTATCCGAGTTACGTAATTGGGACGACACAGCGGCGATTTAATTACACATGGTTCAAGCTGTACAGCTGGTTGGAATACTCAAAAGTGAATGATTCTGCTTATTGCTTCTATTGTCGTCATTTTGTCATGACTACCAGGCAAGAATCACAAGAACGACGCAAGGATCAAGAGTTTATTCACAGTGGTTTTCGTGCCTGGAACAGGTGCACTGGGTCGGATAACAAGTCAATCGCATTTCTCCAACACATGTACTCCGAAGAACATCGCTCCAGTGCTGAAAAATATACAACCTACAAAACAATGAATGTCTCAGGAAAAACAGCTACCACGCTCGCCATGAATCGCCGCCCTCTGCCCTGGTTACTTGCATGACTGCCCTGGCTATGCCCTGGTTACAAAAAGTGTCTGGCGCCGCCCCTGTGATCGATATTGAAGGTATTAAAATGTTTTATTATCGAAAAACGAACGTCATTGTTAGAGCTCTCAGCTCAATGGTTAGAACTGCGGTCTATTTCGATGATAGCCTAGTAACAGATCTACCATCAAAATAATAAATTAATAAAGAATTAACATGCTTTACAGAAATTTGAATAAAATAATAATAATTATTATTATACTACGTGGAAACGCCATCTGCCTCTCCAGGACATTGCCACCACTGTCTGAGTTCCGATGAGATGGCGCTCCAGAAGAAGTGTACGTTACATTTACCGACCAATAAAGTACGAAGGCCTGAATTGGCGCTGGGTGGCACGAGTCGGTCACCCATTCATTTACTAACCCTGCTCTATCTTGCTTAATATCACTACACCTGCCAGCGCCGTATCAGATCATATAGCGCCTCTGTATTTTCTCTCTCTAGGAGAGGCTCTATATAAATCTATCTTGACAATTACAATGTATACAGTTACAATCAGAATAGTCAGGCAGCCATTGTAGGTGTTGCGGTGGCTTGACGAGCCACAATAGTATCTGCCATGCGCAGACATTGATACTTGCCTGGCCACACTAATAATTGCCTTATTATATATTATAATGTCTATATGTGCTGGTGTGTGTGTGTGTGCGTGCGCGTGTGTGACAAATTTACATAGCGCTTCGCCTGCGTATCTATAATGTTTCAGTTTGTAATCTTTCTTATATGTAGGCCACATTATATACCGCCATCCGAGACTCTCTTACGCCATGGTCAATTTATATGACGCCATCTTATTGTTTTCCCTCATAGGTCTCCCTGTCCTGGTGGAATTTAATCTGGCTTCCTCATTGAATTACGATGTTGTTGCCACAAGATGTCCTCAAACGATCCAATTGCCAAAGAAATCCACGTGCCACTTGTAGCGCCAGGTAATGCCGGTCAAAAGCATGGAAAAAGAAGGAGGGCGACGTCAACCGCTCTGATTGTCACAAGGTGTCGTTAAACACTGGAACTACTGAACAGAGGCGAGTAAACAAGTAATTAGTAACTTCTATTGCGCCGATGTCTAATGCACAAGGCGTCAACCGATGGCACACCAAACCCCAGCAGCTGCTGTAATCAGGTCAATATCCAGAAAATCAGTCGCTGAGACAGAGAGGCAGCCTGTGGTGAATAAGCAATTTGAAAGCGGTGTAAATGTGAAATATAAACGTACACGGTTTTATATAGCGCACGTATGGCATCGACCCCGATGATTTAGCCACAGCAACCCCTGCATTACAAAGTAAACGCTTAGCAATCAGCCAAAGAAAGTATAGGACTACTCTAGCGCTTCTGTTCATACAAAATTACATATGATAGAAACATTCATACTCATATGAATGACACTGTTTGTATAAAAAACGAGCCCACCTCGAAAACTTCATAATAACTTGTAATGTAATGTAATGTAAATCTCCGAAATTTCTCAGCGCCACACAAAAGCCACGTCAGGGAGACCAGCTTATTCACCGGCGCTATATCAAATCAAGTCCTCAATAGCCATGTCCGCCTTACCCGTTCCGGTGCCAGGTCAGAGTCCCGGGAAGTCAAGTCAATTGCTTTCACAATTAATGACAACTAGTAGGCCTGTGTCTGATGCAATAAGCTGTGGTCTTTGCTCAGACTGTCCTACTTTGTCTTCGACGCTGACAGTAAGGCACAGACTTATCGCCGATAGATGGAACTCCGCCAGTTTTGAGGGACCCGCATTTTTGGAAGTACATTAAATTTTTTATTGTACTTGTAATTGGCCCCGCTCTGACGGCCATATAGGTAATCACAGCAACCGGGCCCGCACTAGCCTTAATACGACCATGTCTGGCAGTGCCAGTCCTAAGGCTGGATTAAGGAGGAGCGCTCCATCTTGTTGTGACATAGCGTCGTTATACAGCAACTAATCCAACTTGCCTTAGATTGTCTGTTCACAAATGACGTCACATTGACGTCATAATTAACGGGGTCCGTCTAAGACTCTAGGGGTGGAAAGGGGGCAAGCAAGCGACTCAAAAAGCCTCTGCTGCTCAAATGTCCACCACGTCGCCTTCACGTGGCCCCCCTGTTGGAAACGAAGTACGTGGTGGACGACCGAGTACACGCCGGTATAAGCGTGTGCCCCATGGGTGAAGAAACCGAAGGACGGACGATCAACGGTACCGACGCAGAGAGATGGTGTCTCTCGATAAAAACACCGGGAGGAAGGCAACGGGAAACCACCTCCCTATCTCATCCCGAGTAAAATGAAAAATGACGACAATAAGAAGTTCAGATAACAACGTTAACGATTCAAACCAGACATTGGGGAGAGTCGCGTTCGGCAGGGGAAGACAAGGCTTCCTCGGTCGTCAACAAGCGAAAGCCTTCAAAACAGGGACGGAGACGAAAAAGGAAAGGCTAAAAATAGGGACCTGGAACATAAGAACAATGGCACGACCAGGAAAGCTCGCGAACGTCATAGGAGAAATGAGAAGAGCGCAGCTTGACATACTAGGTTTGGCAGAGGTAAGATGGAAGGAGGGAGGAGATTTCGTGAGTGATGGCTATAGGGTTGTCCACACTGGAGGAGACAAGGGACAAAACGGGGTAGCAATTCTTCTATCAGAAAAAACAGCCAAATGTGTGACGAAAATAGAAAGAGTCGAAGATAGGATGATAATAGTATCAATACATGCACACCCAGTAGACATAACAATAGTACAGGTGTATATGCCTACGTCGGCGCATAAGGAAGAGGAGGTGGATGACATGTATGAGAAAATAGAGAGAGGATTAGAAGACATCAAAGGTACGGATTATGTGATAGTAATGGGAGACTGGAATGCAGTAGTGGGAGAGGGCGAACAGGAAGGTATAATAGGGAAATTCGGATTGGGGAAGAGAAATGAGAGAGGAGAGAAATTAATGGAATTCTGCAAAAGGCAAAGACTGGTAATAACGAACACATGGTTCCAGCAGGAAAAAAGACGAAGGTACACGTGGAAATCACCAGGAGACAGGGAAAGATACCAGCTGGATTACATAATGGTAAGGCAGAGGTACAGAAATAGTGTGAAGAATGCGAGAGCCCTTCCCGGGGCAGATGCAGATACAGACCATAACATGGTGGCTATGACAGTGAGCCTACAACTTAAGTTCATCAAAAAGAAAAGAGTGAAGAAAATGAAGTGGAACAAAGAAATGATAAAAACAAAGATGGGAGAAGTATCGAAGAACCTCGAGGAAAAAGTAGAAAATCTAAAAGAGGGAACAAAAACAGAAGAGAGGTGGACGAACCTAAAAGAGGCATTGATGAAAGAGACGACTGAAACGATAGGATTCCAAAAGGGAAACGAACCACGTAAACCATGGGTAACAACAGAGATGATAAAAGACATGGAGGAGAGAAGAAAATGGAAACATCAAAGTACAGAGGAGGCTAAACAGGAATATAGAAGACTTAACAACCAGCTGAGAAGAACAACGGATAAAGCAAGAGAAATGTGGTGGGAGGAGCAGTGCAGAGAACTGGAACTCCTGCAGGAACAGGGGCGAAGCGATTTGGTGTACGGTAAAATAAAATCACTAAGCAAGAAGCAAAATACAGGAAGAGGAGGTGCAATCAAGAGCAAGGACGGCAGACTACTGGAGGACGCAGATGATATAAGGGAAAGATGGAAGGAATATGTGGAGGAATTATATACAGGAAGTGGAAGCATCGAGGAAGAAATGAGGAAACAAGAACGGAAGCAGGAAGAAACACAGGTGGAGGACGGCATGGGTCCGGAGGTGATGAGAGAGGAGGTCTTGGCTGCAATTAAGGACATGAAGAATGGGAAGTCGGAAGGAATTGACAACATCCCAATAGAAATACTCAGAAATCTTGGAGAGAAGGCAATGAGCGAGGTGGTGCAACTATGCCGGGACATCTACAACACGGGAGAATGGCCAAAGGACTTCCTGCAGACAATAATTATACCAATACAGAAGAAGCAGAATGCAACAAATTGTGAAGACCATCGCACGATAAGCCTTCTGACACATGCATCAAAAATCCTGCTAAGAATTATAACAAAGAGACTGCAGACAAAGGCGGAAGCAGAAAATTGCTTGGGAGAGGACCAATATGGGTTTAGAAAGGGAAAGGGGACAAGAGATGCGATAGCAGCATTGAGGATAATAGCAGAAAGAAGCATCCAACATGACCAAGACATATATATCTGCTTCGTCGACTATGAAAAAGCTTTCGACAGAGTAGACTGGAGAAAGCTAATGGGAATACTGAGAAGAAAAGGGGTGGATTGGAGAGAAAGAAGATTGATAGGTAATCTATACATGGGACAAAGAGTGAAAATAAGAGTTGATGGAGAATACTCAGAACCAGGAAAAATAGGAAGAGGGGTAAGACAAGGATGCCCACTGTCACCAATCCTATTCAACATCTATATAGAAGAGATCATAAGAGAAACGCTAGACGATATGGAGGAGGGGATAAAGGTAGGAGGAAGAAGGGTGAAGGCATTGAGATTTGCAGATGACCAGGCGATGCTGGCAACTAGCCAGGAGGGCTTACAAAGGATGATGGATCGTCTAAATACGGTATCACTGGAATATGAAATGAAAATAAACGTAAAGAAGACAAAGGCAATGAAGATAAGCAAGAGAAGCGGTATAATACCACAAACAATAAAGATCACACTAAACGGACAAGAAATAGAACAGGTGGAGAAGTTTTGCTATCTAGGAAGTGTGATCACAGACGATGCAAGATGCCACGAGGAAATAAAAAGAAGAATATTCATGGGAAAAGATGCATTTTACAAAAGAGGAGAGCTGATGAGAGGAACCTTAAGCAAGAATCTAAAGAAGAGAATGGTGAAGACACTGGTGTGGAGTGTTGTGCTGTACGGCTCCGAGACATGGACAATGAGGAAGGACGACATAAAAAGATTGGAGGCCTTTGAGATGTGGGTGTGGCGCAGAATGGAGAGAGTTAGCTGGGTGGAACGGAGGACGAACGAGGAAATCCTGCAAATGGTAGAAGAACAAAGATCACTCATAAGTACTATACGTGGACGACAAAGGAAATGGATCGGGCACATCCTAAGGAGTGAGACACTGCTAAGAGACATCATGGAGGGAAGGATGGAGGGGAGAAAGACGCGAGGAAGACCGAGGGCAATGCTGCTAGACTGGATGATGACAAAAGAAGAAGGATACAGTGGACTGAAGAGAAGAGCACAAGACAGAGAACGATGGCGTCATTGGTCATACGAACCTGCCGATGGGCAGAGAACATAAAGAAGAAGAAGAAGAAGAAGTCTAAGACTCTAAGATTTCAGATTTATTCGGGCAATTCTGAAGATACAATACAATAACCACATCGATCGTCAACCTCTCTTATTCTCGCTCGCGGGTGCTTCTCTGCCAGTTTCGTACATGTTACGGTTCTTCCTCTGTTTAAACAGCCGTGTGGACAGATGGCGGTTTGGTCTGGCATGCCTTTAAGGCACCGGAAGAACCGTACCGCAAGCTTTAATCAGTGACATTATGCCGCAGTGAAGTTGCCTTCTATCAATTGCTGTATATCTATCTATTACGCTCAATCGCTTATGCCATTTCGAGATTTACTTTCTTGTCGGATTGCATATTCACCAATTTTTTTGGGTCAGCCTTAATGTCTTAATTAATAATGATAATAATAATAATCTTTTCTTTATTTAAGTGCTTGCTAACCGCACTGCGCTGTACAGTGAACACACCTAAAGTAGAAACGGCAACCACGTAGGGCGCCTTACATACATGTATACAGTAGAATCACATGATAACAGTTTTACAGGAGTTGAATACAACTGTTTTATACGGCAGCCACAGGGCGCCAATCACGGCCTACTATTCATTTAACCACCGCCGCCACGTAGCGAGTGAAAGACTGAATAAACCTAACGGGGTTTACGGGAATCGATCTCGGTACCTACTGCTCTTCACGCCAGTGTGTTATCCATTACTCTACGGGCCCTCCCCTAATTGTAGACCCTGTACTATACACCTGCGCGATAGAAGTTACCACCCTCTTTCTAAAAGCCACGTGGCAATTATTAATTGGAATTGGGATGAATGTCTGATCGATAGGATGTAACAGTAATTGGCACCCCCGTAGACTCATGATGAAGTTGCAGGGATGCTTCTGGACAACCCTTCTGACAAGACATAGCGTGAATAGACTGGTGATCAATCGGAGTTGACTCATTTCTAAGGAGTCTCCAACACCCACTCGTTTGTCTCCCTCGCAGTCCACGATGTTATGATGACCTAACGCAGAAACTTCATTTCAAAAGCGTTGATTCATATAGACGCCTGTATTTAAGCGTTACGCTATTATACAGGCGTCCATGGTTGATCCTGGGACTAACATTGTCCCAGGTTGTTCCTTTCCCCCTCATCCTTGTTAAAAGTCCATCTCTCATAGCCATACAGTGACGCTGAATATGACGCGCGAATCTCTGATCCATTGTGTGACGTCACAATATACAGTTTCAGTTAAGACGCCATTCTTCATTTCATAACATCGATTGCTACTTTGATTCGAACATACTTTTAACTTATTTCCTGTTGTTAAATTTGTCGTATGCGGTTGTTTAATTTTGTGATCGCACTAGAGTTTGTTAATCCCTTTCGATTTGCTCGGCGTTTACCAACAACTATTGATGTTTCTTGTTGACTGCGGCAGAAGACGAAGTTTGTTCAACTGTATACGAACTTAGCTATTGAAACTGTTAGAATGACTTTTTCCTATCAAAGTCACTGTTCTTTGATGTCACAAGATATCGCTTATCTGTTGCACACTATGTATATGTTTATGTATACGCCTGTATGTATCCTTTCCAGACGCGTGCCATTTACTTGGCGCAAGTGCTTTCGGCGTTTAATGGGATTTACTGTACAGATTTGGACCAGTTTTGGAAAGGACTAGATTAGCTGCATAGCAACCATGCATCGTTTGATTTGTGCCTTGGACATCGTGATTACGGGGCAATAAAAGTCATTAAATTAAATATATTCTACGCATGCATTACTGAAGCATAATTATGTATTTTTGTTAGTTTTTTAGTTTATTTTTTTTATCATTGCTAGATGTGTGTCTACACATCATTCAGAAATTGACGTCAGGTGACGACGTGGTCGACTTGGGGTAGTTGTATTCAAAAACCTAATTATATGAAGCAACGAATTTAACCTTTAAACGGGTGTCTTATTGATACAGCTTTTGGCTTAGCCCATTTCGCATTGCTACGCCTATATGTATCCTAAATTAAATCTATTCTATGCAAGCCTTATTGAAGCATAATTATGCATATTTGTTAGTCTTCGTTTCTTTTTTATCATTGCTAGATGTGTGTAAACACACCCTTCAGAAATTGATGTCAAGTGTACGGCCTAGTACATTTGGGTTAGGTGTGTTCCATTAACCTAATATATGAAGGAAAGGATTTAACATTTTAAAGGATGTCTTACTTGCCCAGCTTTGGCATAGCCCCATTTCGTAGTGTTATTGCTGTTAGTACGCAATGAACTTGGTTACTGAAATTGTAAGAATGACTTCTTCCTATCAAAGACACTGTCCTTTGATGTCATTAGAGGTGGCTTATCTGTTGCAAACTATGTATATGTTTATGTATACGTGTGTATATATACTTTCCAGAAGCTTGCACATTTATTTCGCGCTAGAGTTTTCGGCGTTTAATGGGATTTACTGCACAGATTCGGACCACATTTGGAAAGGTCTAGATTAGCTGGATAGCTACCATCGTCTGATTTGCGTCTTGTACATCGTTATTACGGCGCTATAAAAGTAATTAAATTAAATATTTTCTAAGCAAGCCTTATTGAAGCATAATTATGTATATTTTTTAGTCTTCATTCTTTTATCATTGCTAGATGTGTGTCTACACATCGTTCAGAAATTTATGTCCTGTGTAGGGCATAGAGCATTTGGGTAAGGTGTGATCCAAGAACCTAATATATGAAGCAATGAAATTTTCCTTTAAACGGGTGTCTTATTAACACAGCTTTTGGCGTAACCCATTTCGCAGTGTTACGTCTGTATGTATTATTTTCAGACGCGTGCGTGCCATTTATTTGACGCTAGAGTTTCGGCGTTTAATGGGATTTACTGTAGAGATTCGAACCACTTTTGGAGAGGACTAGATTAACTGGATAGCTACCATCGTCTGATTTGCGTCTTGTACATCGTTATTACGGCGCTATAAAAGTAATTAAATTAAATATTTTCTAAGCAAGCCTTATTGAAGCATAATTATGTATATTTTTTAGTCTTCATTCTTTTATCATTGCTAGATGTGTGTCTACACATCGTTCAGAAATTTATGTCCTGTGTAGGGCATAGAGCATTTGGGTAAGGTGTGATCCAAGAACCTAATATATGAAGCAATGAAATTTTCATTTAAACGGGTGTCTTATTAACACAGCTTTTGGCGTAACCCATTTCGCAGTGTTACGTCTGTATGTATTATTTTCAGACGCGTGCGTGCCATTTATTTGACGCTAGAGTTTCGGCGTTTAATGGGATTTACTGTAGAGATTCGAACCACTTTTGGAGAGGACTAGATTAGCTGGATAGCTACCATCGTCTGATTTGCGTCTTGTACATCGTTATTACGGCGCTATAAAAGTAATTAAATTAAATATTTTCTAAGCAAGCCTTATTGAAGCATAATTATGTATATTTTTAGTCTTCATTTTTTTTATCATTGCTAGATGTGTGTCTACACATCGTTCAGAAATTTATGTCCTGTGTAGGGCATAGAGCATTTGGGTAAGGTGTGATCCAAGAACCTAATATATGAAGCAATGAAATTTTCCTTTAAACGGGTGTCTTATTAACACAGCTTTTGGCGTAACCCATTTCGCAGTGTTACGTCTGTATGTGTTATTTCCAGACGCGTGCGTGCCATTTATTTGACGCTAGAGTTTCGGCGTTTAATGGGATTTACTGTAGAGATTCGAACCACTTTTGGAGAGGACTAGATTAGCTGGATAGCTACCATCGTCTGATTTGCGTCTTGTACATCGTTATTACGGCGCTATAAAAGTAATTAAATTAAATATTTTCTAAGCAAGCCTTATTGAAGCATAATTATGTATATTTTTTAGTCTTCATTTTTTTATCATTGCTAGATGTGTGTCTACACATCGTTCAGAAATTTATGTCCTGTGTAGGGCATAGAGCATTTGGGTAAGGTGTGATCCAAGAACCTAATATATGAAGCAATGAAATTTTCCTTTAAACGGGTGTCTTATTAACACAGCTTTTGGCGTAACCCATTTCGCAGTGTTACGTCTGTATGTATTATTTTCAGACGCGTGCGTGCCATTTATTTGACGCTAGAGTTTCGGCGTTTAATGGGATTTACTGTAGAGATTCGAACCACTTTTGGAGAGGACTAGATTAGCTGGATAGCTACCATCGTCTGATTTGCGTCTTGTACATCGTTATTACGGCGCTATAAAAGTAATTAAATTAAATATTTTCTAAGCAAGCCTTATTGAAGCATAATTATGTATATTTTTAGTCTTCATTTTTTTATCATTGCTAGATGTGTGTCTACACATCGTTCAGAAATTTATGTCCTGTGTAGGGCATAGAGCATTTGGGTAAGGTGTGATCCAAGAACCTAATATATGAAGCAATGAAATTTTCCTTTAAACGAGTGTCTTATTAACACAGCTTTTGGCGTAACCCATTTCGCAGTGTTACGTCTGTATGTATTATTTCCAGACGCGTGCGTGCCATTTATTTGACGCTAGAGTTTCGGCGTTTAATGGGATTTACTGTAGAGATTCGAACCACTTTTGGAGAGGACTAGATTAGCTGGATAGCTACCATCGTCTGATTTGCGTCTTGTACATCGTTATTACGGCGCTATAAAAGTAATTAAATTAAATATTTTCTAAGCAAGCCTTATTGAAGCATAATTATGTATATTTTTTAGTCTTCATTCTTTTATCATTGCTAGATGTGTGTCTACACATCGTTCAGAAATTTATGTCCTGTGTAGGGCATAGAGCATTTGGGTAAGGTGTGATCCAAGAACCTAATATATGAAGCAATGAAATTTTCCTTTAAACGGGTGTCTTATTAACACAGCTTTTGGCGTAACCCATTTCGCAGTGTTACGTCTGTATGTATTATTTCCAGACGCGTGCGTGCCATTTATTTGACGCTAGAGTTTCGGCGTTTAATGGGATTTACTGTAGAGATTCGAACCACTTTTGGAGAGGACTAGATTAGCTGGATAGCTACCATCGTCTGATTTGCGTCTTGTACATCGTTATTACGGCGCTATAAAAGTAATTAAATTAAATATTTTCTAAGCAAGCCTTATTGAAGCATAATTATGTATATTTTTTAGTCTTCATTTTTTTAATCATTGCTAGATGTGTGTCTACACATCGTTCAGAAATTTATGTCCTGTGTAGGGCATAGAGCATTTGGGTAAGGTGTGATCCAAGAACCTAATATATGAAGCAATGAAATTTTCCTTTAAACGGGTGTCTTATTAACACAGCTTTTGGCGTAACCCATTTCGCATTGCTACGCCTGTATGTATCCTTTCCAGACGCGTAACTAAATTAAATCTATTCTATGCAAGCCTTATTGAAGCATAATTATGTATTTTGTTAGTTTATTTTTTTATCATTGCTAGATGTGTGCCTACACATCATTCAAAAATTATTGACGTCAGATGACGACCGGGTCGACTTTGGGTCTCTCTCTGTATAAACCTAGTATATGAAGCAATGAATTTAACCTCTAAACGGGTGTCTTATTTATACAGCTTTTGGCTTAGCCCATTTCGCATTGCTACGCCTGTATGTATCCTTTCCAGACTCAATAATTTAAGTTTGGTTGGCTTAAAGGCGCTGTTTCATAAGATTATTAGGTCGGCCTCCTCTTTTGGAGCACTTGGAACACAGTGTCTGTGCAACCGCATAAAAGTTACAATGAATCAATTCGGTAGCGGAAGTATGACCCTTCGGTTGCTGTTTAAGAACACTGCGTCATTAAGAAGACGATTAGCGTCGCCCTCCTCCTTTACCCGTTCCTCGGACGGGCGCCATCCGAACATGAGCAATGGCTATGTTAGAAATTTCGCATAGTGGTAGTTTCTGATTATTGACCTTTAATCATAACAATAATGATAGACATCGCCCTACCCTTTTATCCAGATCCCGATTGGCATCCCCGAGTATAAGGCAGTAGCAAAATTTGTAATTTCCTTTCACCGGCGCCTTCCTCGTTTATCCAGGCTTCGGATCGGCACCACCCGAAAACGAGATCTGCAGAGTTAAACGATTTTAATACAGATGGGACATAGAACAACAATGGGTTGGTTAGTTGCGTTTTAACGACGTTAATTGTGTCATAACAAAGATGATTAGGGTCGCCCACCTCTTTTCTCCAGGCTTGGGACTGGCACTAACAGAGCACAAGCAGTGACGGGGTTAGAAGGATCCAGAGTTTATCGACATCTTATGGCGGCAAAGGCCGTTTACGTCGTCAACTTTATTCGGATAAGCTATTAATACGACTATTGTTAGCTAAATATATATAGCTTTAAATAGTTGCGATTTAAAGGTGTCTAATTAGAACTTGAATTGAACAAGGTGTTTAACAATTCAACGACGAGCTGCGCTGGTTCCCAGAAGCTTTTAGTACACTCTCGTCGTTATAAACATGGATGTCAGCAGGAATTTTTATACGGGGGAAATTTGTAGGAAGAGAAAATGTTTGTAGGGGAGGCGGCAAAATTTTACAGAGGGGAAAAATTACGTTTTTGCATATTATATCTGGTCATGAACAAAGAACACGTGACAACTTTAGAAATTAATAATGACAAGGAATTTACCTAGATTATTGTCTTTTTCGCATTTAAAATTGTATTGGGACTCTTGTAATAATCATTATAATCAAAAGCTTTTAGTTTTCTAAAATATTTGCCAAATCCAGGGGGCATTTCCTTGCCCCCCTCCTTACAGCCATGGTTAAAATGTTAACATCGCGTGGCTTCCAGAGCCGTTGATAAACTTAACAATCTTAGTTTCGTTGGCTAGTTAGTGTTTAAAGACACTTTCACACGAATGATTAGAGTCGCCCTCCTCTTTATTCGAACTTTGGACTGGCACAACCCGAGCGTTCGGCAGTTTTATGCTGTCAAGACTCAAGAGCATCCTAGGTTTCTCCACAACTAGTCGCCATACTATCTATCTAGCTGTGCGTGACATTGGTTGCCTTTACAACCAGACAAACTGATGTCGCTGCTCATTGCATACTTGCGAGGAATTCGTTTTCTGGGGCGATATAGTGTAGGGTTTAGCCTGCTGGACTGTCAATCGAGAAGATATTATGGCGGTCGAATTTGTTACAGCGTTCTCTTTAGACACCTGTGGAACGTCGTCAACCGATGTTATTTATTGTGGGACCGCGTGGGTTAGAGCATTCACATTGCGAAACGAAGGCGGATGCTTAATATGACTCACTTTTAAGTAATTCATTGAATGTTGTTACAATGACTGTCTAACAGACTAAACGCCCCCGATTAGGTTGTACTGCGAAAGGCGATTTATAAATTTGTAAATACAATACAATACAATACAATACAGTACAATACAATACAGTACAAGACAATACAATACAATAAACAAGAGCGTTTTAAAACAGTTATCAAATCTATGCTGCACAGAGTCAAAGGCAACAGTACGTAGCCTAAGTGCAGTGACAGACTGTTCCAGAAGGACATTTCAACACGCGATAAGACACGATGGGCTTGAGTTGAAGTGCGAAACTGTGGCACTTGCATGTCTCCATATGTCATAGAGCGCAACGATCGCAGACCCAGCTGACTCGAGGCTGTAACACTGAGCTCCTTGACGTATACCGGAGTAGTGCCAACAATCGAGGTACGTGTCAGCATGATGGTCTTAAAAGCAATGCGCTCCGCAACAGGAAGCCAGCCTAGTGTATACTATAGTCTCGCAAATACTCAGTTATATGCGAATATCGGAGCTTGTTGGCTATACATCGGGCATCGCATTTAAGTACGAACTGGAGCTAGCGCAACCGAAACTTTGGCAGACCAGCAAGTATGGCATTGCAATAGTCCAAGCGAATCATGATGAATGACTGGACGAGGGTCAGTGCTGCGCTGAACGACAGAAGAATACGGGTTCGAATCTTTTCCTCTGAGACGGTTATTGTATAGGGACATTGAGCAAGTCCTTCACTCACAATTGCTCAGCATCATCGATTGGTGCTTGGCTATTACTTAACGTAGGCGCTTAATAAGCACGTAGTAATAATAATGATAATGATAAGGTAAAAAGTAATAAGAGTGATTATAATAAGGGTAATGCATTGCTCTACCCACCTCATTGGTTCAGAAGTTGAAAGATAATTTGTCACAGGCGTAAACTTGTGTGATCCAAGCTGGACGGTCATGTAAACTGTACGTTACAGTTACCAACCAATAAAGTATGAAGGCCTGAGTTGTCGCTGGGTGGCAAGAGTCTGTCACCCATTCATGTACTAGCCCTGCTCTATAATGCTTAACATCCCTGTACCTGCTATTGCGTCGCATCGACTTATATAGCGCCTCTGGTTTCTCTAGAAGAGGCGCTATATAAATCTATAATGGCAATTACAATGTATACAATTACAATCAGAAAAATTAGGCGGTCATTCTAGATGTTGAAGAGCCACAACAGTGTCTGCCATGCGCAGACACTAATGCTAGCCGATGTTGACCAGCTGATACTGCTCAGTCTAGGAGTTTTGCTTATGTTGGAACCGTCTGAGCACACTAATAATTGCCCCTGCCCGTCTGCCTGCCCGCCTCATACAAATGCCCGTCCATATGCCTGAAACAGAGATGACCTTATGCAATCCAATCAACGTTCTCAGGAGAGACTCCGACGAAATGTGGTGCTATCTCTACTCAGCGGACAAAAACCTATCGTCACATGAGAAGATACAGCCATACATACATGTATGTATATGAGGCTCTCTCTACCTATATATAATTATATATAATTATATATATATATATATACATATATACAGGGTGTGAAAATATATATATATATATATATATATATCATATATAGTTATATATACGAAATTGTCTCTTCCTATAATGTATATGGAGACGTGTAGTGTGGATGGTGGTGGTGGTGGTGGTGTGTGTGTGTCAGGCACGTAACTAGGATTTTTCGTTTGGGGGGCTTAAACCTTGAACATGGCAACATTTATACAGTGTTCATACGAATTTTAGCCGTAAGCATACAACGGCTTGACTTGTTTGGGGGGGCTTCAACTTCGTTTGGGGGGGCTTAAGCCCCCCCAAGCCCAACGCTAGTTACGTCCCTGGTGTGTGTGTGTGTGTGCGTGTGTGTGTGTGTGTGTGTGTGTGCGTGCGTGCGTGCGTGCGTGCGTGCGCGTGCGCGTGCGCGTGCGCGTGCGCGTGTGCGTGTGCGTGTGCGTGTGTGTGTGTGTGTGTGTGTGCGTGTGTGTAGACATAGAGATTGAGGAGATAGCGCGACAGTGGATGGGATTGGGATGAGAAAGAAGTACAAAGCGAAGACACAGTGAGAGTGATAGAGAGATTGTGAGACAGACAGAACGACAGACAGACACACGAACAGATACAGAGTAAGTCCCTTAAACAACTAGGTATACAGTATTTATATAGCGCGTCTTTCTAATGTTTCAGTCAGCCTATGTAGCGCAATAAGTATCTCGCCACTCGACATAGCCCGGTTCGTGTCTTTCTTACATTTGGGCCAATTTATATAGCGCCATCTTTGAATATCTTACAATGTGGGCCAATTGATATTGTGCCTCCTGAGGCTCTCTTGCGTAGGACAATTTATATAGCGCTACTCAATCTCTCTGTCTGTCACATGTTTCATGCATTCAATAATATAGCGCTCTCGTGTCTGTCTTATTCTGAAATATGGATTTATCAGTTAGGTCAATATCGGGTCACCAGCGGGTCAACATAAGGTTAACGCCGGGTCAACGTCGGGTTACCAGCGGGTCAACATCGGGTCAACATCAGGTCAATATCGGGATACCGTCGGGTCAACATCGAGTCCTCATCGGGTCAACATCGGGCGACATCGGATTACCATCTGGTCAACATCGAGTCGACAACTCATTAATATCGAGTCAATTATTTTACGTAGCGGCCAAGCGTCTTGTAAATAGTTGTGATCCAGATCTCTCACTAAGCTATAAGTAGAGCTTTAGAAATTTCGACATTACGAAATTAAGCTGAAAACATCGTTCATCCTCATCATCCGCTGGTCTTTGATGTGTCGTGATGTTCGGATTTAAATCCACAACATCCGTGATTGCCATCCATTGATCAAGATTAAGAACGGATTAAGAATTATCCCCACACACCACTCCCAACACACACCGTCCTCTTCATCAAAAGGACGTCTTCCATAATTGTTTTCTCGTTCAGCCCAAAGTTCAGTATTATATTTTTTATTACATTGCATTATATTGTATCGTAGGCCTATTGCAGTTGTGTTGTATTTCATCGTGTTAATAGTAGTAGTAGTAGTAGTAGTAGTAGTAGTAGTAGTAGTAGTAGTAGTAGTAGTAGTAGTAGTAGTAGTAGTAGTAGTAGTAGTAGTAGTAGTAGTAGTTGTAGTAATAATAATAATAATAATAATAATAATAATAATAATAATAATAATAATAATAATAATAATAATAATAATAATAATAATAATAATAATAATAATAGTAATAATAATAATAATAGTAATAATAATAATAATCCAAATATACCGCCATTTTGTCATCATATTGCTTTGTGCCCTTGGCCTTTGAAACTCTGGGTCCCATAAATCAGGAAGGCCTCGCACTGATCAACCTCCTCGGCTACCGCCTGGCCCAAATATCAGGAGACAATAGAGAGACTACTTTCCTTTATCAGCGCTTATCTATGGCAATCCAACGCTTCAATGCTGTCGCTTTTGTCAGCACCTTTTGCACCGATAAAACCATCTGCGAAGACTAGCCATTCCAGAACAATGCCCCCCTAATTTTTGAACTCCCGAGGGATCATATGTACCTCGGGGAAAAAAAAAAAAAAAAAAAAAAAAAAATAATAATAATAATAATAATAATAATAATAATAATAATAATAATAATAATAATAATAATAATAATAATAGTAATAATAATAATAATAATAATAATAATAATAATAATAATAATAATAATAATAATAATAATAATGACAATTTATATGGCGCCGTAACACAGCCATGCCGTTACAAGGGCGCCTCATTACTGTGTTGTAATGTATTGTATTATATACTGTGATGTTCGCATTGTATTCCTAATCGTAATCGTAAACTTCAAATTTACAAAGCGCTACTCTGAAGCTAAGCGCAGGGAACCAGCTTATTCACGAGCGCTGCGTCGAGTCAGAGGAGTGTCAAGAGCTGTACTGCAGTGCGTTGTATTGTTTTGCTATGTATATTAAAGAGTTGTGGCGCACTTTACTCTATTATAGACTATTATAGTGTATTGCATTTGCAGTGTTTTGCATTTCATTGTATCGTATTGTACTTTGTTGTATTGTTTCCACTTCGTCTTCTCCTCCTCCTCCTCCTCCTCCTCCTCCTCCTCCTCATCCTCCTCCTCCTCCTCCTCCTTCTTCTTCTTCTTCTTCTTCTTCTTTTTCTTTCTCTTCCTTCCTCCTCCTCCTCTTCTTTGCCTATAAGAGGAGGGGAAAGAGTTTATTTAAAGGACCTGAAATAGCGTGGAACCCATTCACTTGAACAGAGGTGGCGAAGGATCCCACCCGATCAGTTCGTTGAACAATGGATACACAGAAACGCTTAATACGTTTTCATTTGCGATGCATGATGCTGTGTTTCTATGGTCGATGCTCTCGGAAACGTTTAGCCAACGTTGTCCATGATGTCGCAGGAACTTTTCCTATACGGACTGCACATCTCTCTCTCTCTCTCTCTCTCTCTCTCTCTCTCTCTCTCTCTCTCTCTCTCTCTCTCTCTCTCTCTCTCTCTCTCTCTCTCTCTCTCTCTCTCTCTCTCTCTCTCTCTCTCTCTCACTCACTCACTCACTCGCTCGCACAATCTCACTTTGAGAGACATGCATAAATATATGCAATAAATACGTACAAAGTACAAACATAGTACAGTCATACATACACATATAGGCTAAATAAATACTCACACATACATAGATACATACACTATACATGCATACATACATGCATACAAACATATATACATACTGTATGTTGTTGTTTCATACAATACAACGGTATGGATTTCAGGCTTTCAGCGTGTATGTAACATACATGCTGAAAGCCTGAAATCCATACCGTTGTATTGTATGAAACAACAACCTTTCGCCTGTAATAAGTGTGAACATTATGCTACGGCTACAGTTCTGATTCCGGAGTGGGTATTCTAGGAAGACTCCGTTCTTATGTTCTTACAGCATTCAGTGTTATTAGTTCACGTTCATAAAGTAGGAAATGAGTCCCAGCGGTCTGCTTTGATCTCCTCTTCTGTTACACGAGTTTCAAAACCTACGCCCAGTCTTAGGAATTGTCAGACGCCTTATGTCATTAGCTCGCGCGAAACGAGTAAGGAAACGCGACTCTCTCGCGAAATTAACTCAAATGACGCGTAGATAATGAACGTTTTCGCAGACAAAAATGTCGGTGTTATGACCGTAACACGATCCGGTTAGCTACATTGCTTGGAGAGTTCGTTCAGGCGTCTCTGAACTTGAGGATGCCGACATTCCCAAATCGATCATGGCTCACTTCAGAGGTTTGAATCTCGGGATAGCACGCTCCATATAAATGGGATCCTTAACCTTTATTTTACCACTATGCTTTTTAGGTGGAATTTTCGGATGCCACTTAAATATGTGTTATATATTAATGGTATTTAAGCATAAATGAAAAGCTTTTATTCATATTTCAACTTTAAGGTCATTTTTGAGGGTGTTCCAAAAATGGAACGTTGGGTCATTCCCACTAGCATTTCTTACACTGGCAGCTGAACATGACTAAACGACACCAAAGGTATTGAAAACCAATTTATTTTACGGTATGAACACATTCAAAACAGTTCATAGTTCTTGAGACATTTGGCACATTATTTGGTAGTGTTTTTTCTGCATAAAATGCAAAGGCCCTGACTTGCAAGCAGGGCCTAGGACAGGATTTGGAGGCCCAGGGCCACAACTAATTTTCAAGGCCTTTTTCAATTAAAAATAATAAATTTTGTGACATAATTTGTTGTTATTTTTAAATTTAATAAACAGGATTTAGTTTATAAAATATCTTTTAAAAACTCAACAGAAAGGTTCAAATCATCCTTCGCATCTTCAAAGCTACAATTTTTTTGATAATGCTTCGATAATTTAAAGTTCTAGCGATATCAGAATTAATGCTTAACATAGCCAATCCATTAAGACGCTGCTGACCCATCGTGGAACGGAGCAGTGTTGGGTAAACTCACACAAGAAATGAGTTAAATCAAAACTCAACTCACGCACCTCAAAATGAGTTTAAACTCAAACTCAACTCATCCTAAGTGAAATGAGTTAACTCAAACTCACTTGTTTAATGAGTTAACTCATAAACTCACACGTTTCATACTAGCACGTTCTAATCGAGCAACAATTTTTCCATCACGCCTACTTGTAACAGAAAAATATTTTCCATCAAGAATACACGGTACTTCAGCCATGTTGTTCTTAACTGTTCACAATATACAAAATATGCAGTGCTTAAATACTGTCCGCTAGCAGTGTTTACGACCCTCCCTGCCGTCACCACTCACCAGTATGGAAAGCCGACGATATAAAAAGGCTTGTTTCAACATAATATGTGCCGAGTGCCGAAGAGTGAGTTGAGTTTAAAATAATTGACAGTTAAACTCAAACTCACAGAAAATATGAGTTAACTCAAACTCATAACTCACACTCTTTAAGGTGAGTTAACTCAAACTCATAAATCACAGCAAGTGAGTTAACTCGTGAGTTTAAACTCATATGAGTTAACTCATACCCAACACTGGAACGGAGGTAGTTCTTAGTTCTTTTCCGGTTACTGAATGATCTCTCAGCATCTGCAGCAGATATAGGTAGGCCCTAACGTCATCAAAATTCTCAAGGAAATAAACACATTTGGAAACAGATCGACCAGATTTTGAGTCACTATTTCTTGTAGTAGATTTTTTTGTGAAAGAGGAAGCTTGAAATTAATTTTGTATATTTCTTTGAGAAAAATCATTTCTTCGACGAGCTCAGGTGATATGTCTTTTAAACTGCTTAAAGTATATCTCGTAGCTGCCTCTCTCAACTGATCGTCACTCATAGAATTGAATTGCCATAAAAATTCAAAATTCTCCACGATGCTTGCAATAGCTGAGAATCTTGTTGAAAGACTTTCAGTGAGTGTTGAAAGAATCTTATTGAAAACTTTTCTATAAAAGTCTTCGGCTTTCTCTTGCGTCGTGCATTTGCGATTGATGGTGAAGATTTCTCATAATTCAAACTTCAAAGCCGCTTCTTTACTCTTTTCAATTATTTCATCAAACTTCATGCTCTCAATTGATTATAAGAACAATATATTAATATTAAAACATTATCTAGGTTTGAGTGTTTGACTTACGACTTACGAGTAACGAGTTACGATAGAGTTTAGACTGTTGAGTGTTGACAACTTTTCAATTTTACAACTAATAACAGATTTACGAAAAATTAGTTTACAGTTTGAAATTATTTAGGCCTAACGTCAACGATTTCGTCACGAAATAATTAGAATTTGTATTGCGCTACATTTCAATGAATAACTCTTTAATTCCGTAATTCCGCATTTCAATAAATAACTCCGTAATTCCGAGGCCCTTTATCAAGTGAGGCCTGGGGCCAAATGGCCCCGGTGGCCCCCTCTGTCCTAGGCCCTGCTTGCAAGACGAATGTAATGCCGTAATGGCATAGGCATGACTGCACTGGAGCAGTGGGTCTCCGTAAACGACAACGCCATGAGCTTTTGACCAAGCCCTCCAAATAGGTCGTAGCTGTTGAGCTTCCGAGACACGACAGTGTAGTCGCTATGCAGCAACTACCACCATGTTGATGGCACTGCTGAAAAAGTTCAACTACCACTTGATTCCCTTGATTCTTGGTCGATGCGCAGACAGAAGCCGATCCATTAGATCAACCCCTCCCATACTGCTGTATAGTTGTTTATCATGATTTACTGAGATACCAATTCTTTGTCCTTGCAACCCCAGATACTGACCACTTATTCTAAAGGATTTGCCCTATCAAAGTTACTGGGACATGTTACTACATTGTTGTCTGACACCTAGCAACACAAATTCACCTCTTTCTTCCTTTGCAAACATTTTCTTATCTGTCAGAAGTGCTGTTCCAGTTTGACCATCACGGACAGTACCTGCTGCCCCTATCCCCATATCTCAGCTTAGACAGAAGGTTGTAAGTACTAGTTACTAACTAGTAAAAAGATTTCACAGTATCGCAGGTGATTTAGTTTTCCCATAATAAGTTCGGCAAATTCATGACAACGTGCTCACCAAGGGGGTTTCTGCGGGTCAACTACTTCTGCCACAATAAATTGTTGCTCGATTTGGAAAACCATCCGATGAACAAAACATCCAGACCTTATAGCCGAATCTGATTGGTGTTCCACTTGTGAACATGTTTGTCCCATTGTGTCCATAATAAGGCACCATGGACTGATCAATGCTAAGTTTTTCATGAAAAATTCCACACTGCATCATGGATTTGTTTAGCTGATCATATATAGTGGAGCAAATTTTGACACTCTAGAATCACCAAGAGATCTGTTGTCAGCTACATTACAGAAGACGAACCTTTCTTTGTTTCTCTAGCTTTGTAACTCTTGAACTATTGCAGCTGTTGTTCCAATTTTTCTTATTTTGATAAGAAGGACCATCACCTTCCATTTCAGAGGATGAAACTTTTTTTGTGGAAACCCGGCGGTTCCTGCTGGTGTGATCTCCTGTTCTCTTTGGATTTGATCGATTATCTTGGTGTGCCTCCAGTAGCGTTGTTGGTGTATCTTTTGGAAAACCATTCACATGGGATTATTTTCTTGCCTCTCGCTTTCTGTGTCTGTTCTCCCATTTAAGATTTTGGTTTCTGTTGCCATGGCGGCTACTGGTTGCTCATCATCGCTTCTGCCACAGAATACATCTAATTCACCACAAACATCCACAGGCTCTACTTATGCCAGATCATTTCCATCTATTTGTTGACACTCAATTTCGTTGCCATCAGCTGGTGGAAGGATGCAAATGTCGGCCTCATCTTCGTAGCAACTATGTGCCGTCACCTTTTCCCATTTCTTGCTGATGTGTAGTCGCGTCGTTGTCTAAATTTCCAATTTAAATATTTCAATTTATAATAAAATCAATGTAAAAAATGAATGAATGAAAGAGAATTTGAAGAAATAATGATGCATGCAAAAATCAAACAATATCCAGTGGCAAACTAGTAACAAGGAAACACAATCAGTTTCAAAGCATGTTCCATTTTTGGAACGTTGGTGCATTCTCATTAGTATTACCATATATGGTAATACTAATGAGAATGCACCAACGTTCCAAAAATGGAACATGCTTTGAAACTGGATTTTATCTTCTAGAGTTGGGCCCAATATTAGGTAATTGCTATTGTCATAACTGATTATAGATATCAATTAAACAAATACAATATGTCTCACCAGTTAAATGATTACGCAAATATTTTGTTTAACTTTATACATTTTTTGGCTAATAAATCTCAAAATTCGTCAAAATTACGCAACGCTAGCACAAAAATGATTTAAGTTAATCAGAAAACAGACGCTGTTTTATATTCTACGTTCCTAGTTCTTTCATTTGCAGACCAAATATAATAAATTTACAAAGGCAATATATATTTTTATAGCACTACAATTTATGTTCCAAAAATGGAACGTTGGTAAAATAAAGGTTAACGGCGTAGGCCCTAATCGTAATCTCGAAATTTCTACAGCGCCCAAAAAGGTGAACGGGAACCAGCTTATTCACGGGCGCTTAGTCAAAACATAATCGATAGGCGGATGGGGGTGAAATCGGTTCCAGGTCGGGATCCAAAGGATCGGGCAGGCAGACGGTCAGACGGCAAAGGTGGGTGGTATTAAGAATTGAAACGGCAAGGGAGGTAAGGGGAAGAGGAGGAATCGGAATAGGATTTGTGAAAGAGCAGTGTGTTCATTGTTCAGTGTTGTTTGAAAGCCCTGTTGCACCGACTCAAACGGGCAGAGGTGGTTAAGGATCTCACGAGATAAATTCAAAAAAAATTGAGATGGCGAACCTATGGCACGCGTGCCCAAAGTGGCACGCGTTCAAATTTTTTGGGCACGCGGAATTCAGAGCGTCCCCCAAAATTTCAAACTTACAAATACAAAATCCTTGTTGGAATCCGCATTTTCTTCTTTGAAGGACGTTATTTTAAAACCATTCAAAAGCAATCTTTGAAATAACGTCTTTAATTCATTTTTCTTACGTTTTGTTAGCTAAAATCTATATGAGAAAAATAATTATATACTGTGCAATATTCCGAAGGGCACGCGACGGTATTTTTGAAAATGATTTAGCACTGCTTAGCAGTATTTTGGCGCGCACCTTAAAAAAGGTTCGCCATCCCTGGTAGCCTATAGGTCATACGGTCAGACTATAGCACGGTCCGTAGTACGGCTGTAGTCGAGGGTATACGCGGGTATACAGCGTATACTTACCTCTATAGGCAGCGTATACTCATGGCTTTAGGGAGGGTATACGCTGGGTATACGCTGGGTATACAGCGTATACTTACCTCTATAGGCAGCGTATACTCATGGCTGTAGGGAGGGTATACGCTGGGTATACGCTGGGTATACAGCGTATACTCACCTCTATAGGCAGCGTATACTCATGGCTGTAGGGAGGGTATACGCTGGGTATACGCTGGGTATACAGCGTATACTTACCTCTCTAGAGACCGTATAGCCATTGACTAATTAAATTTCCCCCAAAAAGGAAGGGTAATTAAAGGTTTTGAGGGCGAAAAAAAGGTCATCAACTTTTTTCAGAGACGAATTCCTTAGAAAAGGTCAAGAATTTTCCTAAACGGTCATCAGATTTTCTGAGACAAATTCCTAAAAAAGGTCATCACATTTTTTCAGTGTCACACCAGTCCTAGTGACGCCGCTTCTCACCGGTAGAGTGCACTCACCTCTAATTTTACCCAGTGGCGGATTTAGCTATTGGCCCGGGGGGCGGTTCGCCCCCCGCGCCCCTCTTGGTTGTATGACGGCGCCCTTCCAGCAGCCTGTTATGGTAGGCTGCTGGAACGGGACTGGCATGACCAAGGTTTAACTGAAGCCATGTTCATAGTGATAGGCGTAATTTTTGCCATGTATTTGGTTACCGTACCCCACTTTCTTAACCCCAATAAACAATGCCAATTACTATTCAGTCGACTATAGGTCTACTTCTAACTGTGCTACCCCAAGTATTGCTGTTCTGTCTATTTTTGCGTATGTAGTAGGGAGGGCTAGAGAGACAGACAGCATAAGCAGGACATGGAAGATTGGCATGACCCTAAATTGACATGGATTTGGTTACCGTACCCTCACTCTCCATGTAAGCAAAGTGTCTCAGGATGTAGGTTATAAGTTCCAAAGTGCAACAGAGTCCTACATGTACACATACCACACGCATGCAGTCATCCTCAATATGAGTCATATGATACTCTCCCAAATCGCGGTGCCAGCATCAGACTGCAGGCTTACACATGTATATCCTTCATCAACTAGCACACATTTCGGCTGTTATGACTCCCAAGAGTTTGTAGTACAGTCGGCATCTAAATCTAAATGAAACGGCGTTTTGGATATTTTATCATTGCAAATCTCTACAAGTCGATTTCGGATTGGCGATCCGCGTGTTGGATTAAACGAAGAATATTTGGTATTTATTAAATCAATTCACGTTCCTGAAATAAATAACATTAGCTTGAAATTGTGATAAATTGGATATAATTATAAATTGTAGCCTGGTGATTGACTTTAAAGTACTAAACGCAAACCCGCAGAAAACTGAGTGGAGCGACTATAGGCGTAAATTTATGAAGCTAGCTAGTCTTGAAGCAAATGCCAACAATGTTTGAAACGTACAACATTTATCACAAAATTACCTATAGCATGCAAGTGAAAGTGTCAGCTTTTCAAGCGGAGAGCGAAGAACAGGTGTGATAATGGTCTCGGTAGGAGAGTCCAAGAGAGAGTCTTGCAGCCTGATAGGCCATATAGTATTTTGGCTAGAGAAACCAGTAGGCCTATGCATTCAGAGAGACCATAGAGTATAGAGCAGTGTTTCCAGTGATGCTGAATGCAACGTAGAGCGAATCTGCCGGATTCGTCTGAGGTGAAACAAGCAAGCCCGAGAAATGGCGGCTATCTGAGATTTTAGGGAGAGTGTTGAGTCAAGGATGTTGACTCCAAGATCCCGAACATAAGATGATGGAGAGAGTGGAGAGGACGAAGTAGAAAGTGAGAGTTCAGCAAGCTGTAGGAGCTTAGAGGAACGGTCAAACCAGATGAGCTCGGATTTGGCAGGGTTCTTAGTGTGAGGCGCATAGACAGACTCCACAGCATGATGTCATCGATGTAGGCACGAAGTCTCTTTAACATATGATATCGGCAATCGTAGAAACCTTGAAATAGAACTTCATTCAATATTTGTACATACATTCCTATAAATCATATTAGAAATTAGTACATCAATTTCACAGGCTTTGAAGATGTTTAAGGAACACGTTGTGGCAGATTTTAAAAGGAGAATTTAATTCATGCACATACGTTTTCGCCACCTAGCGAGTACAATTTCAAACAGTACAGTATTATGATAATACATGTATGTGAAATGTTAGCTATAGCACGCAGTTCCGAAGTGGAACAAAGTGCAAATAGGACCAAATGGGTAAAGTTTTTCCACAATTAACAAAAATTAACTCACCAAAGTTATCTTAGACGTTTTGCGTTTCGGAATATCTAAACCTGTGCTTGACTTATTTAGCAGAAAGAAAATACATTTGGAATTATTTAGAAAAATCTAGGCTACAATTAAGCTAGCTGCCCTCTGGCAATTCTAATCATCCAAACAACTCGTCCGGATGTCAAAATTCGCCACAGGAGTAAAATTTCCACGCAGTACGCCTTTTCAGAGCACCATAACTTTCATATTGTTACCTCTACTCTTTCAAACGAAATTGTTGCAATATAGTTTGATAGCCTAGTGTGTGCTGGATATCCCATTTCAACCATCGATAGCCATAATAATGCTCACGTGACACACAATCGAATGCTTTCTTAAAATCGACAAAGCACATGTACAGCGGTCTTTGGTGCTCTCTCATCTTTTCCATTATAATTCTAAGATTCGTCACCTGATCTCTGGTCCCTTTACCACGCCTAAACGCTGCCTGTACATCTGTTAATTCTGATTCTGTACGACTTTTTATCCTTTCCAATATGATCTTCAGCAAGATTTTACTCGCATGTGATACCAATGCTAATGTCCTGTAGTTCCTGCATTGTTTCATATCTCCATTTTTTGGAATCGGTATGAATATTGACTTCGTCCAATCCCCTGGCCATTCCCCCGTTTCCCACACCTCTACACATATCCTATGCATTCTGTCTGTTGCCGTGTCTCCCGCGAACTTGAATAACTCTGCTGGTACTTCGTCTGGCCCCGCACTTTTCCTTCTTGCTGATTGCTTTATCGCGCGTTCTACCTCTGATCTCAAAGGTGGAGGTTCCTTTGCGTGCTCTCCCTCTATTTTCGGGTTCTAGCGTTATCATAAAATCTTTTGCGTATTTAGAAATGGGCGAAAAAATATGGAACGCTTCACGAATTTGCGTGTCATCCTTGCGCTCTGTAGAAACCGTACTTCGCCACAAATTGGAACATATGGAACATTTGGAACATTTGGAACAAATGAAACTTTTGGAATGTATTTGCTTCGCGGCGATTGGCTGCTCGACCCCACGTGACATGTAGGCGTGGAGGACCGGCTTCAGAAGCTGGTGTAAACAAGATCAGCGTCGCTGAACTGAATATTTTGAAGAATATTATAATAGAAAGTAACAATAATTTCTAAGAAATAAGTTACTAGCAAGCTAATTTGTTAAAGTGTTGACCTTTTGTTTAAGCGGGGATCGCTGTCAAAGGTAAGATATGTAATATACAGGCGGTCTAAAGGTCGTCGCAATCGCCGCTATATAGCCTAGGCACCATGCATTCCAATCTTGAAGTCACGTTCCATAATGAATCATGAACTGAAAATTATCAAAAATTTGTTGCGGTCAACGATGGGGCAAGTGGATAAGACACTCAGTCATTTTAAAGACATTTTTACAATCATCGTCATAATTGGTATAATCATCATCATCATCTGCTATTTGCTAGATGCCTAAACAAGGATTGAGTGCACGGGAATGGAAAGTTCGGCTGACACAGTACGCATCAGGGCGGTTCAGCTTCGGTCGTGGTCAAAAACCACCGCCGAAAACCTACTGGGCGAAACAGCTGGAACTGATCGATGCATGTCCACTTCACCGCAGCTCAGCCACAACGGACTGCTTTGGCAGACGACTGTCGTGCAACTGTTCATACCACCAGCTGCCTGTGTCTGCTAAGGATCGGGAAATGACAGTCCCAAGTGTCTCTGGCCCATGTCCGGCGTCACTGGGTAGTGCTGATCGTAGTAACATGGTGATGGAGGCTATTCCTTGTGCTGAGTCGGTTGCTAGTGGTGCAGTGCAGTTTGAACAGGTGGGTTAAGATGGTTCACATCTCTCATCTAATGCTTCTTATGTAATATGTAGGCCTATATTTCATCGGTAAGCATCTGGTGCTTCTTTAAAGGTGAAAAGTTTAGCATCTTTATATTAGTTCAGATTGTTCCTTTTAAATAAATAAATACTATAGAGATTAAAATGTCGTAGTTCGTTTATCCTTCATAAGTAAGTAAGTAAGTAATCTTTTATTAGTATAAGACAAACGCTCATACTTTACAACAATACATACAAAAGGATCACAATATCAGTAACACTGTAAGACAGTTTAAACACAAGCAATTCTATATAATGTCTTATTTACATATATATATACATTATACAGTATTATAAACAATAAACGATAGTGTCTTATTTACATACATAGGCCTATCTATAACTAAAGTTATGATCTAAGCCTTACATTCTAAGGAACATAAGCATTACTATGGTCTACAAAAAGAGCCAGTTTAGATATCAGAACAGGTACTAGAACCAGCATTAACCATGCCTATTAAGGGGTTTGTGTCTTTTCATTAATAGCTTATAATTCGTAGGTGTAGCTTTTCCCGAGCTTTAAATTTTCTTTAGTTTACTGATAGCCACCAGGTTCCTGCATCTACTACGGGACAGGAGGTGGCAGCTAGAAGCGTCTCTGGGCCGTGTTCAGCATCAACTTCAGTGCAGTTTGAACAGGTGGGTTAAGATAGTTCACATTTCACATTTCACATTTCTCATGTAATGCTTTCTATGTAATAATGTATATTTCATCTGAAAGCATCTGGTGATTCTTTAAAAGGTTAAAAGCTTGACATCTTAATATTAGTTCACATTGTTCCTTTTAAATAAATAAATAAATACTATAGAGATTAAAGTGTCGTAGTTCGTTTATCCTTCATGCCTATTAAGTGGTTTGTGTCTTTTCATTAATAGCTTATAATTAGTAGGTGTAGCTTTCCCCGAGTTTTAAATTTTGTTAAGTTTACTGATAACCACCAGATTCCTGCATCTACTACGAGACAGGAGGTGGCAGCTAGAAGCGTCTCTGGGCCGTATTCAGCATCAACTTCAGTGCAGTTTGAACAGGTGGGTTAAGATAGTTCACATTTCACATTTCACATTTCTCATGTAATGCTTTCTATGTAATAATGTATATTTCATCTGAAAGCATCTGGTGCTTCTTTAAAAGGTTAAAAGTTTGACATCTTAATATTAGTTCACATTGTTCCTTTTAAATAAATAAATAAATAAATACTATAGAGATTAAAATGTCGTAGTTCGTTTATCCTTCATGCCTATTAAGGGGTTTGTGTCTTTTCATTAATAGCTTATAATTAGTAGGTGTGGCTTTTCCCGAGTTTTAAATTTTGTTAAGTTTACTGATAACCACCAGATTCCTGCATCTACTACGAGACAGGAGGTGGCAGCTAGAAGCGTCTCTGGGCCGTGTTCAGCATCAACTTCAGTGCAGTTTGAACAGGTGGGTTAAGATAGTTCACATTTCACATTTCACATTTCTCATGTAATGCTTTGTATGTAATAATGTAGGCCCTATATAAATAAATAAATAAATAAATACTATAGAGATTAAAGTGTCGTAGTTCGTTTATCGTTCATGTGCAGTATATGTAGGTGTAGCTTTCCTCAAGCCTTACATTTTCTTTGGTTTACTGATAACCACCAGGTTCCTGCATCTACTACGAGACAGGAGGTGGCAGCTAGAAGCATCTCTGGGCCGTGTTCAGCATCAACTTCATTGCAGTTTGAACAGGTGGGTTAAGATAGTTCACATTTTCCTCGTAATGCTTCTTATGTAATAATTATGTATATTTCATCTGAAAGCATCTGGTACTTCTTGAAAATCTTAAAACTTTGGCATCTTAATATTAGTTCACATTGTTTTTTTAATGTTTCATGTGTAGTATTTGCCTATGAACTGGTTTCTATCTTTTTATTAATAGCTTACAATTAGTAGGTGTAGCTTTCCTCAAGCCTTACATTTTCTTTGGTTTACTTATAACCACCAGGTTCATGCGTCTTCAACGGGACAGGAGGTGGCAGCTAGAAGCATCTCTGCATCAACTTCAGTGCAGTTTGAACAGGTGGGTTAAGATAGTTCACATTTCTCTCGTAATGCTTCTTATGTAATATGTATATTTCATCGGTATGCATCTGGTGCGTCTTTAAAGGTGAAAAGTTGAGCATCTTAATTGTAGTTCACATTGTTTTTTTTAATGTTTCATGTGTAATATTTGCCTAAGAACTGGTTTCTATCTTTTTTTAGTAGCTTATAATTTGTAGGTGTAGCTTTCCTCAAGCCTTACATTTTCTTTGGTTTACTGATAACCACCAGGTTCCTGCATCTACTACGGGACAGGAGGTGGCAGCTAGAAACTTCTCTGGGCCGCGTTCAGCATCAGCTTCTAGTGTCGATCAAGGCAGTGTAATGATGGAGGCTACACCGTTTTCTGAGTCTGTTATCGCTTCAGCCAAGTCTGAAAAGGTGAGATGTGGAATTTGTTACTGATTAAATATTCCTTTATGTATGCTGTCACGTTGCACACAATGTGCAAGTGAAATATCGGCATGAAATGCTTTCTTCCAATGCTGTTGTTATTTAAAAACTGCTCAATTACTCTGTAGCCTTTGCTGATACCGGATACTTTGTTGTACAGCGAGATTCTGAAATTTAATGGTTTTATACCACATTGTGCTCGTGTATGGTGAATATTGTTGTTTTCAAAGCATACTCATCTTTGTTGGTATTACCAGTAATTGAACTTAGCATTGACATTTGCAATTTAAGCTGGACTACTTTGTATGTATGCGTGAATAGTTGTTTGTATGTATGTATGTCTCTGTGTGTGTGTGTGTCAAGACTCTTGAGCCATGCCCCTTTTATATCATCTAAGGAATACTCACCTAAACCTAATGAGTCCCTCACTTCACATACCCGTTACCCTCCTCATAATGCTCGATTTCCTTACATTTTGTTTAGGTTTCTCGTTCAGTCTTTGCTCGTGAGGAAAATGACTACTCCCTCCGTGTACCTCTAGGATGGCATGCCAATATGCCTCTTACTGATCGTCAGTGGATTGGGCAGATGCTGTTCGCTGGTAAGGGGAAGCTGGTCAGTACTCTGCGTAATTGGTGGCATCCGCCGGAAGTGCATGCTGGTACTACACAGCCGAATGCGGATAGTTACACCAGGAACCGGCTATTTCTGTGGATGCCACGAAGGATGCTGAAGTACGACTTTCGCTGTCCGAACTGTCCTCAAAAGTCTCTGCGGTCGAAAGGACTGTACAATCGTGTACGACATGTGCTTGACGTCAGTTCCTTTTACTACCTGGCTGCTGAGTACATGGACTGTCTGGCCTGTAAAGGTACATACATTGCGTGGGACATGCGCATGCTGGACCAGGTCATTGATGGAGTTCGGACACTCTTCCCCGTTGTGCTGACGCGCAAGTATGCATGCGACAGGTCTGTTGTGGCTCTGCTACGCTCGCGAACCCTTGGCAATAGTCCTTCAAGCTTGCAGCACAACATTCAGGAACTGCACAGTGCTGAATGGTTGCGTGCACAATTGCGCTACTTGACCGACTGTCAGCTCCATCGAAGCGGCATTAGTGGACTAGGCATGGAAAGTCCTGAATATCAAACCATGCCGGCATTTCAGGGCGTTCCAGGCCCCAAGTGGTTTCTGGCATGTTATGTCAGGGATGTCTGTACGAGATTGCCCGAGTTGCAGGCAGCACTGACATCCGTCCACGGCCGCATCCTTAAGATGGACTCCACCAAGAAGGTCTGCCGAAAACTCCAGGGCACCGGTGCTGGGAGTGCAGCTTGGATGACGTCGGTCGGGAATGAGAATGGCGAGATACTGGTCTCAGTCTTGACGACGTCAGAAGACTTGTCCTCTCTACAGCTGCTGGCTGATGGTTTGGTTCAACGCTATGCAGCAGCAGGTCACACTCCACCGTCCGTCCTGTATGTCGACAGGGACTGCTGCAATTTGAGTGGACTCTCGAAGCCAGCTCTCCTCTTCACAGCTTGGAATTCCTTGCAGGTGCGACTTGATGTGTGGCATTTCATGCGAAGGATGGCGTCTGGCTGCACATCAGAGTCTCATCCTTTGTATGGAACCTTCATGGCACGGCTGTCTGTCTGCATATTTGAGTGGGACTGCGACGACTTTAGGGACCTTCTTGCTGCCAAGAAGAGCGAGCTGATGAAAGTTGGTGTCGTAGACCCGAGCGACCGAGCTGTGCGCAAGTCCGTGTCAAAGGAAGAGCTTGCTAGACATTGCAAGAGAAGGACTCGCGGGCCAGAGCAAACAACTGCACTCATCGAGTCCACAATTCTATCGTTGACGAGTGCAACGGACATGCTAGGGGTTCGTCTGTTCAAGGAAGACATGAGTGCTATATGGGAAGAACAGAAACGCCATGTTGTGTGCCTTCAGGATCCAGCTGGGGTACTTTTGTACACCAGGTGTGGATCTTCCAGGAAAGGTGACTTTGTTCTTCCTGTATATCGCTGCGCTCGTGGCTCTACCTCACTGGAAAGCTTCCATCTCCACTTGGCCAGATTCATCCCAGGCACCTCAGCAAATCATCTCCACTTCCAAGCTTACCTTTTGGATGGTCTAGTGAGATGGAATGAGGCAAGGCAGACTGCAACCGTTGAAGCTCCGCGGGATCCACTAAGATGCTTTGACATAAGGTTGCAGCACTTGGTAAATGAAAAAAGCGTTGCCATTCATGGGATGAAAGTGCTGCCATTACTGCAAGCTCCAGCACGGTACACGGGTGAAAAGATTGGCGTGGAATATCTGCTGGCCCAGTCCGGAAATGTTTTGCCTTCGGATGCGGATGAGGTGTCGTCGGAGATCGATGAAGGCTTCGAGAACTTCGATGACGTCACTGAGCAGCTGACCGTGGCCGAAGTAGATGACCAGCCAGTTCCTTGTGCACTGTCAGAGACAGAGGATGACAGCGAGGAATCAAGCGTAAGTTTTGCACAATGTATCATATAGTGATCTCAGCTGATCTGTGTAACTCAGGCAATGGCCAATATCAACGAATTGTTATGCTATAACTGTGTAACAATATTGTGATTATTCTTAATTCTTACTGTTACTTACTGCTTGGTATCGACGACTATATGGTATGTTTTGTTTATTGTAATTTGAACTGCGCTTGAAATGATGTAATGTTCAGATCAGTCGGAGATCCTTATTTAACGGTCTACAGCTGTAGAAGATGAAATACTTATCATTGTCTTTGTTGAATGTTGATTGTGCTTCATTCGTTCTTAGGATGATGCAGACGAAGGAGCAGTTTGTGAGGAAGCGCAGGACTACCATAGCATTCCTGGCTGGGACCACGTTAACGCTCTTGCTGACGACCTAATCGCCGCTGAAGGTCTCTCGTTGAAGATCCGTGAGGCACAGCAGATCAAGGCCCTGCACGATAAGCTGCATGACTTTGACAAAAAACCAATTGCCTACAAGGAGAGAGTGAAGCGAGCCTCCCACAGTCGTTTCTCAACATCTAAAAGTCATCGCTCTGGCCATGTCTCCGTGGATGCAGTTAGGCGGTAGGCCTACAATTTCTGATGCTACATTATCATCGTACTTGTACAATATTTGTCAGTTGTAGTCAGTGGTGGAAAGTATTTGTTATTCTGTATGAGGGTAAAGCATCAAACTGAAATTACACGTGTTTTTAAGTACTTTTGTGCAGTATTCATACTTGTACTCAAATTACTTTTTAAAAGTATTTTCACCATCACTGGTTGTAGTTCATATCGGTAATATTACTGCATGTAGTTTAACCTTTACTTTTTATCTTTAAATGTCATATTTTACTATGAATATATTAATGTATGCTTTAGTGACTAGCTTTACTAGAAATTTTGCACTGTCGTTCCTGATTAATTATCAGGAACGACATTAATTATAATCAGTTTCGTTGCTGTTTCCAGGTGTTTCTTGTCAGCTGGAACACCTGCGGTTAGTCCATTGTGTTCACGACTTGTCGAGGCGATGTGTGTGTCAAGCTGTGCGACAAGTTCACAAAGCCAATTAAACCCGGCAATAGGTTAGTTAGTTATGATAAATGATGTCTCGAATGCTGTCTGACGCTAATGCTGTTAAATTGATATATGGGTGGATTGAAAATGATGATAATGTAGAGTTTGATGACAGTAGCTAGATAATGGCGCAATCGATGGTGGTTGTGAGAACAGTCATACCGAAAGCCTGCAACAAAGCGTTTGTTATGTGTCGATGACTGTAGTGTCGATAAATGTGCTGATAATCAACGTTATTTAGGTTTCATATTTTGGCAATTTTATGTTGAACTTGGTTAATTATTCTCTTTCACCATAGGTATGTGAATCGATGGAAGCAGGTCATTGACGCCTACAACAACATCCGCACAAGGCTTCTGTACAGTGGAGACATCTTTGATGATACCACTCTATCAATACCGGTCCTGAACGAAACGACTGTGAAGCTGTGGTACAAACAGTCTGTGCGCAGAGATGAAATCCGCACTTTGCTTCAGGGAGTCGAGCTTCTGTCACCACCTCTTGCTTCATCTGATCGACTGATACAACATAAAGATCGACCATCTGCACGACCTGCTTCTGCAATATGGCATCAGTTTCTGGAAGTCACTGATAGCAGAGGTCAGGCTAATGTTCGTGCTACACCAGCAATTGCCGAATTTCTGGTTGTATCAGTCGATCGAATGTCAACGTCACCGGTTTAAGCAACAGTACCGAGTCATTGTCCACCACCACCACCTCCTCCTCCTGCTGTTATGTCTCGTACAACTGAGTGGCGGAAGCGCAAAAGAGACCAGGAAGCTGTTGCGGTTGCTAGTGCAGTCGGTGGGGAAGTCGTTGCTGGTGCCTTAACTAGAAAGGTGTACACTTGTAGGGTTTGTGGGGAGGCTATGACATCAGCTGGACACACGCAGTTTCGAGGGCAACGGTACTGCTCGAAGACTCCTGGTATCTTGCCTAAGCATGACTGGCTAAAGGAGAAACGCGAGGCAGCTATCCAGAAAGTTCATGATTCACTTCTGTAAACTCAAAACCCAAAGGAATTGTTGTAATACAGGTTCAACAACAGATACTGGCATCGTCATTGTAAAACTATATAGGTGCTGAAACCAGTCCTGCTGAGTCCTTGCCAATAACCTGGCCTCTTGACAAGAAAGAAAATATATTTTGAAATATTTTTGAAAAAAGTACAAGCACGCTGCCCTCTGGCAATTTTAATCATCGCAACAACTCGTCCGGACGGCAACATTCGCCACAAGAGCAAAATTTTCACGCAGTCCGCCTTTTCAGAGCACCATAACTTTCATGTTGTTACCTCTACTCTTTCAAACGAAATTGTTACATTATAGGTCCAGCAACATCGTGATGGTAAACTACATAGGTGCTGAAACCAGTCCTGCTGGGCCCTTGCCAAGGATCTGGCCCTTCACGACTGTCTGTATTGGAAGGAATCCAGTCTCCTCAACGGGTATGCCAAACTGTGCAAGCCGTGCTGCGTACGCTGCCATCAGGTCGTTGTGAGCCTAAGTAAAACAAGTATGTGTAACTCATTTGATATTGTAGATAATAATCGGGTGTTAGGCCTAGGGGACAAATGTCTTCAAAGAACTCCAGAAGAGTTGTTTAGAAACAGCAGTTCTTCATAGGACTACTACTACACAGTGTTCCATTGGTTGATGCCTTGTTCTTTATCAGTGTGCCATCGGTTGATGCCTTGTGTTTTATCAGTGTTCCATCGGTTAATGCCTTGTGTTCAGTGTGCCATCGGTTGATGCCTTGTGCTTTATACACCGGCGCAGTAGAAGTTACTGATTACAATTACTAATTACAATCACAATGACCGACCAATCAACTGTTGCTACTTTCTTTCATTAATTAATTCAAATCAACGACCATAATTATATTCTAATTTCTAATTACTAAATGCTGATACTACCACTCCACGTAACATGCAATTCTAAACAAACTATTGTGCCATTGCAACACTTTCAACTCCACATTTCTCGGCTCTGATAAAGTTAAATTGGCGCTATATAAGTCTGCAATTACAATTACAGTTTTCAAATTAGGTATAGGCGGCATTGGAGATGCAACTGTTTAAATACATGCGTAGGGCCTATATACATAGCAGCATAACTGTTATTAAGGTCACATATTAGCTCTTTCTATGTGAAACGCCTGTACGGTAGTTTCTGAGCAAAGTAGCTTACCTTGCAGACTCTTGCCACTTCATACTGTAGATCCCTGATTGCCATATTCTTTGAATGGAGGACATCCTAAAATATTTATAGCCATAATCATAAGTCTCTAAAATCTTAAACGGTAGAATAGTTGTCAAGTTACACTTAACTTTTGTACCACGCCTTGTTAGAAATCACAGAGGTGCTACATAATATTTCATTCCTGCCACAGTGTCTAAAGATACATCGTTCATTCGTATTATTTCCTGTTGTCACAGCCTATTGCTGAAAGCCAGCAGGGCCATTTTGTACTGACTTCAATTAGAACTGGACGTCATAATTTAAAAATATATATAAAATATTTTGTTTGAATTACTGCTAATTATTTAAACAACTGCTTTGCCCAACAGTTTCAAGTGCAAAACAACTAAGAGGATTTGCTGGCATAATCTGCATATGACTCAACAATCTTATCCATTCTATGATGTACATGTTTCATGACTGGGGCTTATCCAGCATAGACTCTGTCTTATATTCACCACCAGTGCCCGTACGTAACTAATATATATATATATATATATATATATATATATATACATATATATATATATATATTAGTTATGGTGAATATATATATATATACATATATATATATATATTCACCACCTGTGCCCGTAGCTAATTCAGCTAGAATGAGTAGACTGACCGTACACTGTTGGCGCGAAGCTCAGATGGCGAGGAACAAGACTGGCCAGTGGCTACTCACCCTCATATGCCGAGGCTATGAAAACGAAGGCGCTTAGAAGTTACAATTCATGCCCATGCTACCTCTCTGGCTTTGAAAAAAGTTTCGTTTCTCCAATACATATGGGGCCATCCATATATTACGTACGCAAAAATCCGGGCAATTTGGACGTCCCCTGTTCGCAAGCGTACTTTCTTCAACCCCCCCCCCGCGTACGTACACTTGACGCACCCCCCCCCCCGAAGACCAGCTGCAGAAAGTGTCGACAGTCTGCACTTTAGGCCAGATTGAAGGATGAGTGAGGGCCAATATAGACAAATTATAGGTGTCTCGTTCACAGCACAGAATAACTGCACATGGCTTTTATATAATGTAATAAAATGCCATCGGACGACTATAGGACAATACAGAGTTATAAATAGGCTATTATGTGGACGTCATAATTAGAAATTTATTTTGCGTACGTACACTTTTCGACCCCCTCCCCCCCCCCCCCGTTCGCACCCGTACGCAAAATCCGACCCCCTCCCCCTCAGTGCGTACGTAATATGTGGACGGACCCTAAGGCCGTTGAAAGACTTTTAAAAGGTGTCTAAGGGGCTGCTCTTCTTTTTCTAATAACCATTTCATTGATTATAAATGTGAGAGATAATAACAAATTCGTCAACGGTTAAACAGCACCACACGCGGCCACCTGGCGAGTATTCTAGACCAAAGCACCAGGATGCAAGGACAGAGTGGAGCGAGTTTTACACTTTAACGACGAGAGTACTAAAAGCGACTGGGAAGCTAATGCAGCTCGTCGTTAAAATCTTAAAAGTGGAACAACAGAAAGTGCTAATCACAACAATCTACTTGGTAATCAGTAATCTTCAATAGCTGTATTAATTGATTCTTCCGTCTTTTAATTACTCGTTCAGTGGGATGCTCGATAGTGTAGTGCTGGACTGTCAATCGAGAGGTCGGGGGTTCAAACCACCTTCAGGGCAGAAGTGTGGTTCGAGATTTCTGCTCCATGTGAACCCCCTAGGAAACTCGGCTATAACGATTACACTGACCGTACACTGTCGGTGGGAAGATGAGACGGCGAGGCAGAGGACCGCACTCATATACCAAGGCTAAGCACATGAAGTCGCTAACAGTTCATACCCATGAATGTCTTCAGGCTAGATTAAGGAACGGCTCTTCTTTTTCTTCTTCTTCAGTAATTAATTACATTTTGTGCCATACAAGTAAAATCATTGCTTCAACCGTTAAGCACTACAGTACTTAACACTGGAAATTCCTTCATAAGGCAAATGCACTAAATGGCCGAGGTGTTACAGTTCACACTATTAATTTCTTGTAACTCGGCCACTGCTGTACTCTGGAATGCCAGTCTCAAGACTGGATACAAAAGGAGGGCGACGCTAATAATTTTTGTTCTGACGAAGCGTCGTTAAACAGCACCTAACCAACTAATTTGTTTGCATTGTGGCCAGGAACACGTGCATATGTGATAGATTGATGCAACAATTACGGCACTGTCGCTGAATATTCGGGTAAAGAAACTACCGGAAGTAGAATTGTAAGGACTCTTTCAGGACTCCAGTGTGACCTATTCCGGACGACATAAACATTAAGATGTTAATACACGTAAATGCTAATGCCGCACTTACCTACCAAAGTAAGCAAGTAAGCGTACCTCGATCTTCATTGTGATGGCGTTGAGGGCGTTGGGGTCGATGTTAGACGAGGCGAGGACCTCGTTCAGCTGGAGGTCCTTCTTTTCGAGCACCTCCTCAAGGACACAGAGCTTCTTCTCGAGCAGAAGGTTCTTTAGAGAGCTCTTCTGGAACACCTCGTTGACTGCGCGCAGGAACTTGGCGTAGAGTTCGTCACGTTCGGCCTGGACCTAAGAAACAGACAATTGAAGGGGTTTGGCCTTGACCTCATGCAACCTCTTTGGAATGACCCTTGAACTTCGTGCAAAGTCAGCAATACCTTGACTCGTAAAAACTCTGGACAACCCAACGGAGAAGACGCAGCGCTCGCGATTACGTTGGTGCCCCAACGACTCTCCTTGTGAGCCATGGATTTCCTATACATTAAAGATTATCTCGACTAATTTAACATTAACCTTCTACAGAAAGCCAAATATAATAATATTACTGCTACTACTACCACAACTACCACCACCACCACCACCACCACTGCTAATAATAATAATGCTAATAATAGCACTAGGCGACGCATTTAACACACCTTTTAAATACTGTACCCGCCGCTATATGTTCGTCCAGCCCGAATCAGTCGCAACTTTTACTGCCTTCGTGCTGTTGGTCTTTAAATATCACATAACTATTATAGATTGGCTTAATATGTATTCAAATAACTTGTGTATTGTATAATACCAGAGCACTGTTTTGCAACAAATGTTTTGCTGCATGAAAGTATAAATAAGGCGGCTACGGTTATTCTTCGAATAAAATGAAACCGAAATTTAAAATCTTATTACATATAAGCCAATTCATGTAGACCTATATTTTGCTTGTGGATGAAACTTGGATGAAACTTTCATGAAAGTATTGTATTGTATTGTATTGTATTGTATTTAAACATTTATAAAGCGCCTCTAGTAGGGTGAACCGTTCAGAGGCGCTCCCAGTGCGCAAGGCCGAGAGAAAAGAAATAAGTCTTGAGGAAAGTAAAAGAAGATGAGGGGTTACTTATTAAAATTAAAGAGCGAGTAGAAGGAGACAGTGTATTCCAGAGAGAGGGACCAATTGAGGCAAAAGATCGGGACTGAGCCATAGCTGTTCTAGTACGAGGAACTGAGAGATCAAATCTGTTTGAGGAGCGAAGTGGACGATGCGAAGAGACAGAAAGAGGCCGGTGAATTACATCAATTAAATATTTAGTATTAAATATAAAGTATGGTTGCTATGGTGCTACCTGAATAGTTTAAAAGAGCAACTATGTCACTTACCAGTATAGTTTAACATGCATGCTATTTAACTGCTAATGTATGACTTACAGCGAACATATGTTGTTCTGCGTAGACACCTTTAAATCGATCTCCCAACACTATATATAGTTCTCAACCTCGTTCAACCACTAGCTTGCAAGCACAAACTGTGGTTTAAAGTGTTTGCGGAGTTCGCCGTCAATGGCTTTTGGCGGCCACAAGATGTCGCTTACTAGTCAAAACTTCCGATAATATTGTTCTTTTTAGACACCTCGACATCGGTTTCCCATAGCTATATAAACTCATCAATTTCAATTAATTTTCAATGTCTATTACATAAAACGTTTCAAATGTGGTAGATGCTACAACAGTTTAAGCAAGCAACTGGGTTATAATTAACATGCGTAGTACAGGTTAATCTGAATTCTGTTCGTGCAGTTTATAATAAATATGATGTATGATACGACTTTAACGGTCGATGTCTCCTTAACAACATTGTATAGGTGTTTTTCTTTCAAAAAAGGACTGCCAGCCACCGATATTAATAATTTCTTTAGGATGGATCAAGGATGCGTCTCATCTTTTCAAGAGTTCTTTCTTCTGGACCTAAACGACACCCGCCTTAACAACTGCTCTGCCTCTCTCTTGATCTGTACCCCCTGGAAAGATGACTCCGATCTCCTTTGACTACCCTTTGGAAAATCCCTCTGACAAGAATAAACTGGTGCTTTGCCCTTGGCTTGCAAGTGGCGCTTTAGAAGTGTAGAGTTCATGATTAAGATTATGATTAAAACATGCGAATTTTATTCTTCATTTGCTCAACTCCATCTTGTTTATACATACATAAATAAAAACGCACATACATACAAACTAAGGACCTGTAAATCACAAATTTCAAGTCGAATCGAATCTCGAATTGAATCGGGGGTAAAAGTTCAAATTCGGATCGAATCTCGAATCGAATCAGCGAGTACCAGTTTGCAATTCATGTAGTGTGTACTTTATAGCACAGGCGTACCACAGTAACACAGTTTTCAACACATTCGCATAGGCCTTATAATTTTCTGTGGTTTAAAATCAATTACACCAAAAATTAAGTTAATTATCAGAATTAAAATAACACAAATATTATAAAAAAAATTGAAACCAATTACATCATTCTATTTGGTTCCATGTTCGCTAAATTTAGTCATACACTTTAATGCCTAAATCACACGTTTACTAATTCATGAAGCTAATCATTTATCGAATCATGACGTCATGGGCCCGTAGAGTAATGGATAACACACTGGCGTGAAGTGCAGAAGGTACCATGGTCGAATCCCGTAGCCCTCCATAATGTTTACTCAGCCTTCTACTCGCTAGTTGGCGGCGGTGGTTAAGTGAGTATTTAGGCCGTGATTGGCGCCCTGTGTGGCTGCCATTAAAAACAGCTGTATTCGACTCCTGTAAAACTGTTATCATGTGCTTCTACTGTATACATGTATACATGTAAGGCGCCCTGCGTGGCTGCCGTTTCTACTATATGTATGTTTACTGTACAGCGCAGTGCGGTTAGCAGGCGCTTAATTAAAGAAAAGATATTATTCTTATTATAATTATATTGAATCGAATCGAATACTGCCTCTGATTCCTTTCGAATCGAATATCGAAGCTTCGCAGGTCCATCACACAAACACACATACATACGTACCTACATGCATGCATATGCACATACAAACATAGATACAAACATACATAAATGTATAAATACATACATAAAAGCATACATATACACATACATACGTACATGCATACATACAAGCACACATACATACCTACGTACATGCATTCATACATACATACTTACAAACATAGATGAAAACATACATAATGCATAAACACATACATACATACATACATACATACATACATACATACATACATACATACATACATACATACATACATACATACATACATATAAACATACAAACATGCATACAAACATACATATACACACCTATACAAACACACATACAAACATTACATGCATTACATAATAGTAACCCAAGTGAGTAATAGACGTACCTTGTCGAGTCTTTGAGAGAGGACTTCATTCTCGAGAGCTGTCTCCCTCAGTTCCTGCCTCGTTTTGGTCAGCTGTCGCTTTGTATGCTATCAATATAATCGAAAGTAACGTAACGTAACAGCAGCAGGATTCATATAGCTCCAGATTAATCGTTTACAAGCCATTTACAATCATTACTCTCTACGGCAATCACATTCTTAAATAACTGGCGCACTCACTCACGTGAAACGTGTATAAGATATATTCTACTATGGAGATTTATATATACCTGCATTAGATGTACCTCTGTTCTGTATTTACGTATATAAATGTTAACATACACGCATATTAAATACAATCTGTACAAATAAATATATTGTTATATTAAATTACTATATTAGATTATGATTTGGTTTTGGTGTGCCATTGGTTGATGCCCTGAGCATTAGACAAAGGCGCTATAAAAGTTTCTTATAATAATACCGATGTCATTTAATTACATTAATATTTAATCTTGTGCCTTTTATAAGCTACGGGGAACTCCCACACCAAACAATATATATATATATATATATATATATATATATATATATATATATATATCGAAGCATACAATTTGATTATTAGATTATTAGATTATATATATTAGATTATTAGATTATATATATTAGATTATATTATATATATTAGATTATATTATATATATTAGATTATTAGATTATATATATTAGATTATTAAAATTAGAGATGTACACATATATAGTTATATATATACATATACATATATATATATATAATTAGAGATTAATACATATACATCACTTAATGCAGCGGGGTTTAGTTACAGCCAAAAACCCTTCAAAGCCATCCATCTGGCTCCACCTATTGTCTCAATGGTGCTAACGGTGTGAAAACATTTATGGGAAACGACCACCGATTGGATAGAGTGCACCGTTTAGACACCTTTAAAATGCTGTCAAGCGATGCTATATAAGGCCAACTCCGTCGATGGTTATACCAATTTACCCAGAAAGTATATCAAGTCTGTCAACATTCACTGCCACGTTCGGCTCATATATATTAGACCAGTGTTTCCCAAAGTGGGTTCCGCGGAACCATAGGGTTCCGTGAGGGGAAGGCAAGGGTTCGGTGAAGCAATCGGACTTAGTGTTGTTTGAATGAGTTGTCTACACCTCAAGGGTTATGTGGAGAAATTTCAATAAAAACAATTTCTAATCTAATTTTTATCAATTAAAGCTGTACAGTTTACCTCGATCACTGTTAAAAAATATTGTGTCAGAATTAGCTGTTTTTAGGTCTGGGTTTCGCCAAAAGATTTTCAAGTCAAAAGGGTTCCGTAGACAAAAATATTGGGAAACACTGAACTAGACCATCTGAATAACTGTCGTACATTTAACTTGAATTTATATTAGAAATGTTTGAAATAAGCAAAAATAGTTCTTGTATACCTAACAAGTAAATGAAACTCAGACTCAAATATGTTAGCTGCCGGAAGTTTTAAGAGAAATCGTGTTAACTACATTCATAGATTTTAAATGTGCATGCTATTTGTAAAATCGCAAACGTACGATGTTTGATATGACGTCAGCGACCGACGTTGCCATGAAATGTCGTTAAACTGATGACTAGAGAAATAGAAATACTTGTGCTGTGGCAGTGCCAGTCCCAAGCGAAGAGAAAGAAGGAGGGCGACGCTAATCATCTTTGTTATGACACAGTGTCATCAAACATCAACTAACCAACCAGTCTTGTTGTTGTCTTAGACTCGAGTGGACTCGAGTTGGTTTTTAAAAGTCTTGGTCTTGGTCTTGCATGACCAAGACTCGACTGTCAATACGAATAGTCGTTTAAGAAAACGCAAGAATTCAAAATGGTGAACAAGGAACTCTGGCATTGCTTCAGGGATGGAGCAGTAAGGTAACTACTAAATCACAGCTACGAAGTGACGATAACAGCCAATCCTCTTTGCGTCTTAGCGAAAAATATCTACAGCAAACCATCGGCAGCGGCAACACTTATGCTGTATCTGGAAGCCCTGCCGAGACGTCTATCAGAAGCCAGACGTTCTGATAAACCATGGGAGGATTTTAAAAAAGACGCACGATTTGCACATTTACATCTAGTCCTTGAAAAGCTGCTGAGTGTGCTAGAGACTTCAGCACCTGTAGAACGTGTATATTTTCACATGGCGGAATTTTTATGAGGCCCCACAGTCAGAAAATTCAAAGTGAATTGGTTTTTATAAAATGCAACAGGCATTTTAAATAACATTTCGCATTAAGGACTTTTGTAAATACGAATTCGGAATTCTCTGCAGTCTGCATTTAGAGTTGTTTTGCGTGAATAAATTAAAAAGAATAAAGTTTTCATTAGAACAGAGAGTAGTTCGATTTAACCATTTTTTAGTAATGAATGGAAGTCTGGAAAAGATTGTGACTTTTTAGGTCTTGGTCTCGGTCTTGAGGTTCAAAGTCTTGGCCTTGGTCCTGAGGTTTAAGGTCTTGACAACAAGACTGTAACCAGCCAACCCAATCTAAAAGCACGGGGCACGGTAGCTGCTTGCGATTCAATCTTTAGACACCTTTAATTAAACAGTTATCAAATGGTGTACCTATATATATATATAGTGGGACATAGTAGCTGATGATAAGAATAATGATAATAACGATGACGATGATGACGATAATGATAATAATAATAATAATAATAATAATAATAATAATAATAATAATAATAATAATAATAATAATAATAATAATAATAATAATAATAACAACAACAGATATTCCAAGAGGTGAGATGGACTGAACGAGAAGAAAGGTGGAGTGGATTAAACTGGAGAACTGACTCCGAAAACCATCTTGACGTTGTCGAAGTTGTTGAGTTTCTTCTTGAGGAACTCGAGGTCCGTCTGAGCGACAGCGAGCGGTTGGGAGAGGTGACGGTTCTCCATTTCCAGCTCCCTGACCTTCTTCTCCAGCTGGTCATCTTTCTTCTTTGTCGTATCCATCTGATCCTATACAAATGAGCATATCAAGTAAGTGAACAAGCATTGAGCAAGTAAATAACTGAGTTAGTATGTACATAACTAAGTGAGCAAGTGAGTAAGTATACAAGTATATAATCTAGTAAGCAAGTAAGTAAGTATGTTCATAGCTGAGTGAATAAATAAGTATATAACTGAATCAATAATTAAATAACTGAGTATGTAAGTAAGTAAATAACTGAGTAACTAAGTCACTAGTCAGTACAGAACTAATTGGGCAAGTGAGTAAGTATATCAGTATATAACCAAGTAAAAGAGCAAGGAAGTCAATAAGTATATAACTGAGTCAGTAAGTAAGTACACATTTGAGTCAGTAAGTACACAACTGAGTAAGTAAGTACATAACTGAGTATGCATGTAAGTACATAACTGAGTAACTAAGTAAGTACACAAGTAAGTGAGCAAGTGAGTAAGCATATAAGTACAAAACTGAGTAAGCGAGCAAGTAAGTCAGTAAGTAAGTAGACAACTGAGTAAGTAAGTACACAACTAACTGAGTAAGTGAGTAAGTACATAAGTACCTAATCGAGTAAGCAAGTAAGTAAGTAATTGAGAAATTTTGAAATCGCTTGATCTGATGAGATAAGAAACAGTCATCAAACCCTGAGGGTGTTGATGAGAGCGAGGTTGTTGAGAGTGATGTCATTATAGTATCCCTTCATATCGTTGAAAGCCTTCTCATGTCTCTTCATCAGTGTCTCGATGTGATAGTTCTTCCTCTCTTCCACCTCCTGCAGCTCCGTCTTCTTCCTCAACTCCATCTCCGCCCTCTGCTCCTTCAACCGATTCCGATACTTGGATTCGGTCGCCAACAGCTTCTGCTCAAACTCCTCCTGCTGCTGAGACTGCGCTTCTTCGTGCGCCTACACCATCAATCGGTTTATATATATACTTATACTTATATATATGTGTGTATATATTTATACAAATGTATATATATGAATGTATATATATATACATTCGTAAATATATGCAAATGTATATATGTATGCATAATAATTATGTGAGTGTATATATAGAAAACCATAAGCAAAAATCAACAAACAAATAAATAAATAAACAAATAACGACAAAAATAACAAGAAAACACAAATAAACAAAATAAATAACAAATAAAAACACATATAAACAAATAAATAAATGAATAAAAAACAAGCAAATTAATAGATAAACAAATAAACAAAGAAAAATGAATATAGGTATTTACCAAAGAAGCAAACCGAAAGAATGATGACAAAATAAAACAACTGAATAAAACAATTGAATAAAACAACTGAATAAAACAATTGAATTAAACAATTGAATAAAACAAAGGCATTAAGTAATTGGTAATTTCTGATGATTTATGGAAACGTGTTCCTACCATTCGGAGTCCTTTGATTTCGTCCTGGTGGGACAGCTGTAGTTCCTTGATCTGGACCTTGAGGTCCCTCTTCTCCTTCCGTAGTTCCAACTCACCCAGCTGGTTCTCCTCACGAACCAGCTTCAGACTGACGACGCCCTCCGCCTTCAACGCCTCAACGTCCTTCTGGTGCTCGTAGATGAGGTACTTGATCTTCTGCTTGTAGACCTGAACAATTCAAGGAAAGATCTTCTAAGGAGTGCCATGGTATAACCGCATGATATGGTATGGTATAGTATGATATGGGGTGTGGTGTGGTATGATATGGTATTGTATGTGATGTGGTATGGCATGGAATGTGCTATAAGAGGTGAACGGTATGACGTCGTATGTGGTATTGTAAGTGGTATGGTTTAGTATGTGGTGTGGTATATGGCATGGTATGTGCTGTGGTATGGTATATACCACATAATATGGTGTGTGGTTTGCTTTAGCTTGGCATGGTATGGTATGGAATGGTATGTGGTGTGGTATGATATGGCATTGTATATGATGTGGCATGATATGGTACATAGTGTGATATATGATATGGTATGTGCTGTGGTAAGGTATATACCACATAATATGGTGTGTGGTTTGCTGTAGCTTGGTATGGTATAGTATGGAATGGTATATGGTGTGGTATTATATGGCATGGTATGTGGCATGGTATGATGTGTGGTATGACATGATATTGTACAGTATGTGGTATGGTATGGTCGTTCATGTGGTATTTGCTTTGGTAAGGCATATTGTGATGTATCGCATAATTATGGCATGGTATGTAGTGAAGTTTGGTGTGGTTTGACATGGAAGGTAAGTTTGTATGGTAAGTTTGTACGGTAAGTTTCTCAGTAGGAGCCACGAAATAAAATATGCAAAAAACTTAAATGAAATGTGTGGTATGGTCAGTTTTGGATGGTGTGGTATGATAAGCTACAAGTGAAAAGCAGAACGATTGCACAACGCCTCCATATAAAACGTATACAAACCCTTGTCTGTGTATGGCAGCTTTGGACCACGTTACAGACTGTAATTAATTAGTAACCCTCTATAGCGCCGGTAACTGACTTTATTACGAGTTGGCTTTGGAGCGCCATCAGTTGATGCCTTGAGCATCATACACCAGTGCGATTGAAGTTACTAATTACATTAATTAGATCTTGTGGCGGCCAGGGCCGTTGACGTCAACCTCACCTTGTTCTTTCTTCGAAGGAAACTGGTGTTGAACCGCGGTGGAAAAATATATAGCGATGTTCGACACCGTTGTAAAGGTGTCTAAAGAGCTCATTGTATTATTATTTGGTGTTTATCGACAGCTTGTGGCCGACAGGGTCAGTGACGTCTACCTTACCTTTAAATCCCTGAAGAACTTCCGCGTGAATCACCATAGACTGCCTCTCTGTCTTACGGACTGATCTTCTGGATATCGACCTGATTATGGCTTGGTTTTGGTGAGCCATCCGTTGATGCCTTGTGCATTAGACACCGGCGCAATAGAATTTACTAATTACAATTACAATTAGGAGCGGTGGGTGAAGTGACCTTGATCTCCAGCTGGTGGTTTTGTTCGGCGTCCTCCATGACGGCGGCCATGTTGCGAAGGTCGGCCTCCTTGTCTTCCAACTGGCGTTTCGTTATCTCCCAGAAGGTGTTCACCTTGTCTCGTTCCTGCTGGAACCAGTTCCGCTCCTCTCGCTCACGGTCCAGTTCCTCGCGAAGGCGGAGAATGTGAGCCGCCATCTATCAACGACACGGCGAACTATAGTTTAAGCTAATTACATCTAGTGTAATAAGCAGCAATTGTTACGAAAACAACAACAGTAATAACATTAATACTCCTGAAGGATTAGGCTACCTGAAGGAAAAAAGAACAATAACAATAATTAATCAAAATAATAATAATAATAATAATAATAATAATAATAATAATAATAATAATAATAATAATAATAATAATGATAATAATAATAATAATAATAATAATAATAATAATAATAATAATAATAATAATAATAATAATAATAATAATAATAATAATAATAATAATAGCAACAACAGCAATAATATGAATACTAGATGTACCGCCAAATACACTTCATTTTAGACACCCGTAAATATAAATTTCATTGCCATATAAATGTCAATTGCACTTATTAGTTGACCTGTATTTCTTCGAAAAAAGTCGGCACACTCCATAAGAAACAGGAGCGAGGTAATAAATAGAATAATAAAAAATAATAACAACAACAAATACTATATGTTAATTATAATAATAACAATAATAATATTAACAATAACAACAAAAAATGAAAGTAGATAAAACCAATCGTAGATACGCCGTTAAATGCACCGGTCATTTAGACACCTTTTAAATGTGTACCAACGACGCTATGTATGCGTCAAACGCGTTCGCTACCTCACCTATTTCCGCCTCGTCATGTGTCCATTACTCGTTATTATCTGCTCTATTGCTGTTCTCAGTTTCGACTGTATGATCTTCTTGTTCTCAATGTGGTTTCGAGCCTTCCTCAGAGTTGTCCCTTCCGGTTAGAAGTCATCGGCTGGCAAGGGTTTACACTGTTTTACCTCAAGAGTTACCAGTTCTTCCTTCGCCAGAAACCTCCTCCAAGCGATTCCTTCCGTTGTGGCTGTGGTGGTGGTGGTGATGATGGTGATGGTGGTATTGGTGGTGGTGATAGCGGATGTAGTAGTAGTTGTTCTAGTGGTGGTTGTGGTGACGATGGTAGTGGTTGTGATGACAGTTGTGGTGGTGGCATAGTGGTAATGGTGGTGGTGGTGGTTGTGGTGAAGATGGAGAATATGAACTGCAAATTAGAAGGGTTTTACGGTTAAAGGGTATCTTTACTAACCTCTTCTGGAGTCATCTCAGGAGAGGCATCATCCTTCTTTTTCTTGCCCTTTTTGCCTTTCTTACCCTTTTTGCCCTTCTTACCCTTCTTGCCAGGCTGAAAAGTAAAAACGACAAACATTAAATGATTTAATGCTCCTAAGCTGAAAGGTTTAATCGTATCTAAACTAATCAAAAATCAAATCAAATGACTTCCATAGCATCGTTTTCAAATACCTTATCACAATTGACCCTTTCCTCATTTACATTGCTTGTGGCTTACGTTACTTAGGTAAAGCTTAGCTTATCTTACTTTAACTTATCTTACCACAACCTATCATACCTTACAAATGCACTGGCTCACCACACCCTAGCTGAATTTTCACTACGGTACCCCATACTATGCATTGGCTAACCATACCTTCCTTTACCAGAAGTTACCTACATCCTCGTAAGAAAAGGTATGGTAAGGCAATCCGTAAAAAGTGAAGGCATACCATACGTTACCTTACCATAATTTATCCTCATTACCATACCATAACTGCACTGGTTTACCATACCTTACCTTACTACAATTCATCGTCATTACTATACCATACCTTAACTTACCACACATCGGCTTACCCATGGGCGTATTTAGGGGTTTATGGGTTCACTCCCCCCCCAATAAATTGCAAAATACAAAAGCAACTTTTCGAAACTGACCCCGTACTTTGCGCCATGTCCAATGGAAAAACCCCGAAATTGAAAACCCCCGAAATTGTTTCCTGGCTACGCCGCTGGGCCGCTGAATTACAGTTTTCATGAAGAAGGCATTGAGAGAGCCGTCCATAAAAGAAAACAAAGATCCAGTCAGAATAGAAATCGATTTCCTGTTCCGTCAACCGGAGAGAAAAGCCTGACGCCAACGACTCTCGTTCCGCTTGCTTGAATCAATCACTCGTCTAGCCTCTTTCGCCAAGAACAATCATCACGATCAGTTTAAAAAGAGAGATTCCACGAAATCGTCCTTTTTTCATCCATCTCCTTCGCCTCCTCCATATTCTCCCCCTATATCATCTCCTCCTACTCCTCTTCTTCCTCTCTCCTCCTCTTCCTCCTCCTCTTCCTCCTCCTCTTCTTATTTCTCCTCTCCTCATCCTCCTCCTCTAATTCCTCTCCTCTAACTCCTCCTCCTCTTCCTCTGCGCCTTCACTTCCACCTCTTCCTTCTCCACATCTTCCTCCTTCTCCTTTCTTCTCATTCCTCCCCTCCGCCTCCTTCTCCTTTTCCTCTTTTCTCCTCCTCATTTTCCTCCTTCTCCTCCCTTTCGTTCTCCCCTAATTCCTACTCCTCCACGCCCTGTTCCTCCTCGTCGTCCCTTTTCAGTTTTCCTCCTCCTCCTCCTCGTCCTCGTCCTCGTCCTCGTCGTCCTCCTCCTCCTGATCCTCCTCCTCCTCCTCCTCCTCCTCTTCTTGATTGAATCAATCACTGGTCGACCTCCGTACATGAACAACAACCATCACAAGTGTCGCGAAACAGATTCCACGAAATCCTCCTCTCTTCTAATCCTACTTTCTCTCTCTACTCCTACTTCCTAGGCTATTCCTCTTTGTCCTCAACCTTCACACCTCCTCATCTTTCTTCTCCTCCTCCTCGCCTTCCTCCGTTCTCACCAACCTTCTTCTCGTCTTCCTCCTTCTCCTCCTCTTGATCCCCTTCTCTTTCTCCTCTTTCTCCTCCTCTTTCTCCTCCTACTCCGTTATCCCCATCTTCCTCCTGCTCTTGTTCCTGCTCCTCCACCTTCTCCACCTTCTCCTCCTCCTCCTCCTCCTCCTCCTCCTCCTCCTCCTCCTCCTCCTCCTCCTCCTCCACCTCCTCTCGTCTTCTTCCTCTATATCTTTCACTCTTTCTCTCTTCCGAAAGATGCCAGATCGCATCAATTGAACAGTCCTTGAGTTCGATAGCGACGACGCTTTCTCTTCCTTCCATTGTCCCATTGACAATTACTAATCAGACAAAGATTTCTCGCGTCTTCGAAAGAACTGACATCGCCCTCTATCGACTGACATTGTCAGACGTACGTCTGACACGTCTGTCTGAGAAGGACAGGATAAGGACGTCTGCGGGGCAAGGCCCGTCAAGACAAGGCCAGGCCAGACAAGGGCAAACCAGTGTGGGAATTGCAGAAAAAAGACTGGTGGAGGGTTGAACATTTTATCCCTATTTGCAAACTGATGTCAAAGAAATTTGAAAGCAGCTGGTTTCAATGCTAGCAGGTTTGCAACTCAGACTAGCATCAAAATCAATTCCTTTGTTGAGAAAAATTCAAAAATGCATACATGATACACCATGGAAATTTCTCCTCTTTGTCAGAGACTCAGTCACACTAGCACAACTGAGGGGGTTGGAAACGACACCCTTGGAGGTGTGCAATGAAGACTTAACTGTAGGGGTCCTAAGAAAGACTAGGGGTTGAACCCCAAACCCCGACAATTCCCACCCTGGCGCAAACAAGATAAGGCCAGTCAAGACCAGACAAGAGACATATGCTCCGTGGCACTGTGGTACGGTCCAGTGCGGTAAGGGTTCGTTTCCTAAATTTGATCTGGTTATTCATTTAACATCTTTAAGAAAGTTACCTGTATAGAACCTTTTGGGAAAGTTTCCTATTCAATATTGAAGAAGGTTTCTGGCTTTTAGCTGGTTCCAATATAGCACGCTTTGGAAACCTCAGTAAGGTAAGGTATGAAGAAGAGTAGTCCTTTAAGCTAACCCTGAAGTGTTAGCGTTTTCACTTTTTTTGCCTCGGCATATAATGGTGGGTGGCGCCGTGGCGGGTGGCCAGTCCTCTCCCAAACCGTCTCATCCTCCCACCGATAATGTATAGTTAGTGTACTCATATAGCTGAGTTGAGTAGGGGGCGCCGTTTGGGCAGAAATCTCTAACCAAATTTCTGCCCTGGCGGGGATTGGAAGGTGAAGCAAGGAAACTCAAGGCATTAAATAGTTAATGGTATGGTATGAAGGAAAGGTAATGTGACTTAAGTCCAGGTATGACAGAATTAAGGCATGACAAAGTGGGGTTAGGCGTTATAAGGTTACATCAAGCCAAACTTTGTCGAGATATAACTCCCAACTAGGCCTGTGTTCCAATACTATATTGGCCTTGCCTATGCTGAGAATAGTATATTGTGGTTTTGTACTATTAATACCAGATTTGTACATAACCATTGATATGCGGCGATATGGCAAGAAGTGGCAAGTTGAGGCGATCGCACGGAACAGTGAGGCTACTATAGAATTGGGACGCGGCTACGGTGGGGCAAGATTATTCAGTTTTGAAATTGGAGGATAATTTGATACTTTAAACAGTCAATTTGAATGTGAAATTAATTAGCAGCAAATTCGAATCTGAAATTGAAACGATTTCTTACCATTGTTGCGGAAGAATTATTTGCGAAATATTTAATAATAAAACGACTTTTTGATCGTCAACTCGAAGATGACGCATACAAGTGACGTCATGCGATCTTGCGCAGTTATTTTTAGCAACAAGGTTAATAGAAAACCAAAATGTTTCGTCACGTGAGGTTGTACCATCAAACACTGAGAAATTTAATATTTAAGGAAATTTATTCTTTTTCTTAGACTTAATGTCTATAAACGCGGTTAGGATATCTGCACATTTCTACAAGGTCGCTCTAGAAAAACTTGGATATTGGCATTTTGCAAAGCCTTCTTAAAAACCTTCTTAAAAACCTTCTTAAAAGCCATTAAATAAAACTCGCGCGTTTATTATAGCGCCTGTTGTTAACGTCAGAGGCAGCCAAAGCTGTAAGAGCCTTAAAACTTGATTGCACTTAAAATACTGATAGTGAAGATGAAAAAAGCAAATTATTCACGCATACCAGGACACAGAGGAAAGCGCAGATCCTCAACATTCTTCTTCGTAGCTAACAAAAAATGGAGACAATGGGAAAGTAATACTGTTCTCTGTAGGCAAAGGTAATCCCAGGGTGGGAATTGTCGGGTTTTGGGGTTTCAACCCATAGTCTTTCTTAAGACCTCCACAGTTAAGTCCACAGCCCATGGGGTAGTTTCTAACCCCCTCAGTTGTGTTAGTGTGACTTAGCATTATTTGACTCTGAGTCTCTGACAAAAAGAAAAATTTCCATGGTGTAGGCTATAATGTATCCATTTTTAAAATTTCTCAACAAAGAAATTGATTTTTATTCGAGTCTGACTTGCAAAACTGCTAGCGTTGAAAACAGCTGCTTTCAAATTTCGTTGACATCAGTTTACAAAACATACGGATAAAATGTTCAACCCCCGGTCTTTCTTCTAGAATTCACACTGGGTAAACTTGTTCTTTGTACGTAAAGGTAACGTTCTTGCCTATAGGTAAAGGTAACTCTTTTGTTTAGCTGTAAAGGTAAGTCTTAGGTAACGCCTTTGTTTGTATATGATGGTAACACTGTTGTTTATAGGTAAAGGTACATTTGTTATTCACAAATAGAGGTCATACTATTGTTTATAGGTACATGTAAATGTAACACTGTTGTATTTAAGAGTTGCTATATAAATCATAATGAATGAATGAATGAATGAATGAATGAATGAATGAATGAATGAATGAATGAATGAATGAATGAATGGATGGATGGAAGGTAAAAAAAATCTGCTATTTATCGGTAAACTTAACGCTTTTGTTCATAGGTTGTTTATAGAAAAAGGCAATACTATTTAGGGGTCAGCCGGAAATCGCCTTGGACATTTGCCTCGAACGAATATCCCGTTTTTTGACACTATTCGGAAGTATTTGCCTCGGCAAACACTGTACACACAAATAGTTGATTGTTTGCCTCACATGCCGGAATTTGTAGGCTCATAATATCAGCTTTGAGCTTCATCAAGCATATTCATTTCGAAGAAGAAAAGTACAAAAAACACCAACACCGGAAGTCCACAAGATGTCAAGTCCATTTAATGGATTAGGCCTATTTTTAAAAATTGAAAATGTATTAGTCAGTAGTTATTATAAATACATAAATTTATTTCGATGTTTTAATTACATGAAAATGTGAAGCTTCGCATATGGAACAAATGGTACTCCGTTCGTACCCGGATCCGGCAAATAGTATATCTAAATACTCGGATTCTTTACTCGGTAGAAAATGTCTACCCGGCTGATCCCTAATACTATTCGAAGACTGGTGATCTTGGTTGAAGGTCGAATAGACGACGAGGACCTGTGGGTCTCCGTTGGCGCCTCTTTTTGACCAGGGAGCCCCATAGAGGTTACCCGACTGCAGTTGAAAGTCTCTCGCTTGGTGTCGCTTGAGTCGTTGCCCATATAAGGACAACGACAGCCGTCACGTGACCGGTTGTCGTGATTCGTCGAGACTTGACCGGATGTCGAATGTCGAAGTAACGGTCAAGACTGAGGAACATGATCGTCATTTCACTCGAACCGACAGACACTCCTACGCAGATAATGGAAATTCTATGACAATGGAAATTGTAGGACAATGGAAATTGTATGACAGTGAAAATTGGATGACAATAGAAATTATATGACAGTGGATATTGCATGACAGTTGAAATTGTATGACTATTGTATGACTATGTAAATTGATTTACAATGGAAATTGAATGACTGTGGAAATTGTATGACAAGCTCTGACTGGCACTAACTGTAATTTAATTTCCAGTGTGACACGATGTCTGTGAGCCCCTTCAAAATGAAATGTACTGTAATTTGTAATGTTATGTAGATTGAAACTTAATGTAAATGGTTCTGTTAATATTATGAATTGTGATGCAATACAAATTATAATGTAATGTAAATCGTAAATTTAATATAAATCGTAATGTAGTGTGCTTTTAAATCAATTCAAATTGTAATCAAATGTAAACTGCAGTGTATGACTGTACGAATGTATGAATGACATTATTTATATTGCTCCATTGTTAAATAACTGTAGGCGTTGTACGAACAATGCACTTGAAGTTAGATTAATATAGCGCCAGTTTTGTGAAGCATGCGATATGGCGATTTGACTTATTGCAATTTGATATGATGTTCATCCCACTGCAATGCAATATCTAATTAGATATCCAAAGTAAACTAGCGATAGACATAATCCAGATAGTGTCTATTCCGGATAATTTGTTATTCATAACTCCTAGAAAATCTCATCAGCAGCGCTCCCGACAAAGCATGCAGGCAGTCCTCACGATCATGCAAAACCGACTAAAAGCACTGGCGGAACAAGGAAAGTAACAGACTGATTAGCTTCTGATTTTAACAGGAACATCTTTTGCGGTAAACATCCGTGCTGGTTAGTGGACAACGTAGCCCGAGGTGCGACAAGGATACCGCGTGTAGCAGATAGGAGGGACCTGCGACCAGATATAGAGGATGCAGATATACACAAGGAACTGAGATAGGACGACACAGTTCCTAATAAGCAATTTCGCGTGAGAGTTAGAATCTTACACTCAGTGCGCTGAGATCAGTTAACCACCCACCATCATATGCCGAGACCAAGAAAATTAAGTCGAAAACACTTCGTACCCATGGCTGCCTTTTAGGGGTTAGCTTAAGGGACTGATATTCTGGTTTCAGTGGTTAGTTGCTGTTTAACGACGCTATGTCATAGCGAAAACTATTAGCTTCGCCCTCCTCCTTTGTCGGGGCTTGGGACTGGCTCTATAAGAGTACATGCAGCGGAGCAGTTAATATGGAGACTGACTGATACGATGTTCTAGTAGTAGTTTGCAGCATTTACCATATTACGGCTGTCAGGGCCGTTTACGTCTACCCCACGTTAACTTAGATAAAACATTGGCAGAAACTAGTGATCAACCGAAATTGATAAATATATAGCGTTGTCTGACAGCGTCTTAAAGGTGTCTAAGGAGGTTAATTATTATTTTGTATTTACCACATTTTGTGGCGGCCTGGGCCGTTGACATCAACCTAACCTTATTTACTATGAGAAACTGAACGGACGATTAGTGCTGCTACTCTACTCATTTTCAGAAATCCCAAATTCTTGCCAGAAAAATCCCAAGATGGGCTAAGCAATCTCAAGTAACTGAAAACTGTAGTCACCATCCAGCCATTCCTCGTTGAATGGTTGTCTATACCATAATTTTGCTTTCTTACGCGGTTCGGCGCCAGTGTCGCCAGACTCAGAGTCTGAATCAGACGATGCCATGACAAATTCCGGTTTAAAATTGTTTACATTGTGGCGGATTGGCCACAAGACTGGAATGTAGGTTTTATCAATAATAGCTGTGTTGTTGACGCGGTATCCGGCGACGTAATGAATCAGCGGCCGATGCGTAAATCGTAGCGTTAACGTGATTTATAATAGCCAATATTTAAGTGTTAGCTTGTTTTTGCCATTTAAGCGATTCAGATTATTAATTCGTATAATATTACACGCTTTTAGGTCCAATAAATAAGGCCTAAAGCTAGGGCGGCACTTAGTATAATAGGTTGATTTCGATACCTTAGACACCTGTATTTGAGAAGGTGTGCGTAGGCTAGTATATAAGGAACAAGCCACGGTATAGTGTGGCGAGGGATAAGTATAGGCTGCCTCACGGTGTTTTGCCTATATTGTAGGATGGCGACGCTGCATCCTGCATGTACAGCGATACTGTTCTTCAGTGTCGTTGGTTAGCGATTAATACTGCACTCCGTGTGGTAGTATACGGCGAGTGATTCGATCGGGTACCGGTTAGGTTACAAATATTTATTTACAAGGGTAATCAGTGCGCTCCCGAGTGACAGCCGCTCCAAAGGCGGTCTGACCGGTGCTGGTAAACGCCGATTCAGCGGGGTTGGGCCCACCCTGTTGTAGATCGCGAAAGGTACCGAGTCTGATCGTGGAAGGCTGAATCGGGGAAAGACCGATCGTGAGGAATAAAGGCTCACAGGTCTGTGTCGGTAAAGTTCGGGGAAGGTGACCCCGCTGGTAAACCGTTCGATAGTCCGGGGAAGGCCCCGGCGGCTCCGTTCGATAAAGACTGGGAAGCAGCCCCAGTCGGTGGCCGTTCGGTAAAGACGGGAAAGGCGAGCCCGCCGGTGACTGTACGATAGAAAGACGGGAAAGATCCCGTTGGTATCTGGTTCGCGTTACAGGGAAAGACCGATCGTCAGAGATAAAGGCTCACAGGTCTGTATCGGTAGAGTCCGGGGAAAGGCCCCGTTGTTGACCGTTGGATATATACGCGGAAAGACCGCGCTGGTGACCGTCTGATAGACACGCGGAAAGGCCCCGCAGTTGACCGTCAGAGATACACGCGGAAAGGCCCCGCTGTTGACCGTTAGAAATACACGGCCGGAGATACGCGGGCAAAGACCCGGTGTTGACCGTCAGATATAAACGGGCAAAGACCCGGTGGTAGCCGTCAGAGATACATGCGGAAAGGCCCCGCTGTTGACCGTTAGAAATACACGGGCAAAGACCCGGAGATACGCGGGCAAAGACCCGGTGTTGACCGTCGGAGATATACGGGCAAAGCCCGGTGGTAGCAGTCAGAGAGATACGCGGGCAAAGACCCGATTAGTGATAACTCAGTTCAAGTATCGTCAAATATTGGCTAACCAGTGCGATCCCGAGTACAGCAAAACTAATCACTCTTGGGTGTTGGATTGACCGCCGATTCGACAGGTTTGGGGCACACCCTGCCGTTAGATCGCGAGCCGGTCTGAATCCCGATTGTGGAAGTTTAACAGGCTGAGTAAACCTCGGGGAGAGACCGATCGTGAGAGTTAGAGAAAACACAGGTCTGTATAAAAACGGGGAAGCAAAGACCCCGGTGGTGACAGTTCGATTTGTACGGGGAGGGTGACCCCGTTGGTACCGTTCGATAACATCGGGGAACTACCGGTAAATTTTCCATTCGCGGTCCCCGCGTTTGGTTCCCTTGCAGTCATAGTTACTCCCGCGGTTTACCGGCAAATATCCGTCCGGGAGACCAACCGCACGATTCGACCGCTGGGTGTTACGGTGTTCGGGACAGTTCCCACGGGGGAAAGATACACAGGTCTGTGTGCAATAGCGGGGTAAATTTACTGATATTTACCCACAGATACCGTTAGCAGAATCGAGTGTGAGTACGAGTCTGTGCGCTCCCGGAAAAGACACAACTGTTACGTTCTCTAATGGATTCAGAGAGTCAGGTTCAAGAGATACGGCTTGTGGAGTAAGGGCCCACTCTACTGCTCAGGTCTCGAGACAGACTAATTCTGAATAGTGGGAAGATAAAAGGTTGTGTAAACGGGTAGGGATACGCCGCAACGAGAGGATACAGCGGGTCAGATCCCAGGGTGAAGTGTACGGGAGTCCCAGGTAAAAGGGACATTGACTCAGACCAAGAGTAAACGATACGTGAACTTTCGGGTAGTCGGGAACCCATGTTTGGAAGAGAGATGTCCGGGTTTTCCTAGCTGAAGTTCAGCTAGTCAGAGTCCCAAGGTGAAGTGTACGAGCGTCCACAGGTAAAAGGGGCATTAACGCAGACCAAGAGATTAACCTCAAAGTTTGGATCGGGTAGTCGGGTACCCAGGTCCTAAAGAGGCACGACCGCGTTTCCCAGCGAGATTCGGCTAATCAGAGTGCCGAGGTGAGGAGTACGATAATCCCGTGTTTGAAGGGAAATAATAAAGCAGACCAAGAGAGTGATACGTGAAAGTCCGGGTTGTCGGATACCCAGGTAGAAACATATTTGCTTGTCGCAACACACAGCTCTGAGAACTGACTGAAGTGCGAGGCTGGGCCCCCTCGTGCGTAGGTCGGAACGAAGTTCTGTGTGTAGATAGGAAGGTCATAGAGGGAGAACCTTCACTATCAGAGTCCCATACCTTTACCGTTATCTGTCGAAGCAGAATTTATCACTGTGTTGGTCGATAATTGCCAACACAGAAGCCGGATAAGGAAACTTACTCCGTAAATGTGGTGCATGATAATATACGTGTGAGGCCGGTATGCCACGCACGGAAATGGAGCGAGAGATACGTACGGTGGGAAGACGTATGGACAGGTGCCTAGACGACATGACGTAGAGAGTTACCTTTGACAGTTGCCCAATAGACCGGTGTCTAGGACGATGTGATGCAGAGGCTTGTCGCATGTATTCCTTGTTTCCGATACTTAGAAAACGTTTGGTGTCCCTTATAAATGGCGATAGTTCAAGAGTCACGAGATGTATAATGGTACGTCAAGGTTTAGATCAGGCGGAGAGTAAAGGGAAGCCCGTAGCTAAGAAGGCACACGAAGAGGGAAGACTGCTGCGGATAAGAGAACGAACCCTGTTCTGAAGGACGGCCATCCTGCAGGACGTTGCCCATCCGGCGACCGCGGAAGAAGCAGAGTCAGACCCAGAGACAGAACTGTATAGTGTTGCCTGTCTTAAGCGGCCAATCCTGAATCTCCTCTGATAGGAACGTTCACTATGGAAGAGATAGAGAAGAGCCATTTTACGTTGAAAGCACACAAGGCAGAGTGACTCTGGTGGGGCTCCAGACGGGCAGTGGGCTGGAGTCACCACCACGACGGAAACCCGCCCGGCGCAACGAGAATGCAAGCGTCCGGGCGGGCGCAGAACGCCACAACTGGTACCAGAAGTGGGGTACCAGCGTTTTATTTCTGTAAATTCGAGAAAGGTCCGTATGATGCAGGTGACGAGTCGGGTGATATTTCCCGCAGTGAGCACAGAAGTTTAGACCACAATGGTGTTCGTTCACAGACACGGTAAAGTGTGTGGTAGTTGTGAATCGGTTGTACCTGGTGCGGTTAGTACAATTGAAACGGAAGCTGGGCCCAGAGTGGTCATGTAAGAGGATCGTTTTCTCACTGGTGTTGAGTAGTGGTTAAAATTCGTTCCAAGGACTACTGAGGTAGGTGTCTAGAGAGATACAAATTACGAGATCATAGTTCTGGCAGTGAACAGTTAAGGATACAGAGCTTGTTTAATAGAGACGTTTTGTGATGTTCGAGTACCGCGACTTATACGTTGGAAAGCGGTAGAAGGTATACCAGGAGCCTTTGAGCTCGTTGGAGCACGTTTTTTTTACACACGGTACAAATCCTATGCGTTTTGGGTGTGGGCGTATGAGGAATTCGTATTAGTGTGGCGGTCAAGGTTGCAGTGCGTATGTGGGAGGATTTATTTTATGCGAATAGCATCGTTTTCTTTAAGTTTACATGCGAAGGGAACAGCATCGTTTCTCTTAATTTTACATGCGAAGGCCCAGTATCGATCATTTAATTTTTATTTAATTTCAATAGGCGACTGTCCAGCAACGACCGTGATAGGGAAGGTCGATTATATATTTTAAGCCAAGGTATAGTGTGGTGAGGGATAAGTAAAGGCTGCCTCACGGTGTGCTGCTTTATACGTGAAGAGTTGGTTCGACTCTTCATACATAGCAATACTGTTAAACAGCGTTGTTGGTTGGCGATTCAGTTACCGATTCAAATATACTGCACTCAGTGTGGTAGGCGAGTGATTTTGGTTACGACAGAGTCAGAGTTCGAGTTTCCGGTTAGTACAAATATATTTACGGACGAAAGGGGCGTCCGAATAATATAATCAGGCGATCCCGAGTACAGCTAAAGAAGTTCACTGTTGGGAGACGGGCCGACAGCGCCGATCCGGCGGGTTGGATCCCTCAGTTGATCGCGAAGCGGTCTAGATCCCGATTGTGGGAAATCTACGGCTGAGTAATACTCGGGGAAGGATACCGTTGATACACAGGAAAACCAATTCAGTGTGAGATCGAAAACCAGGGTGAATTTGGCGACGGGCAGGAAAGTCCCTCTTGGGTTTTGAAGAACTCCGCGATCGGAGCTTGTCCGGTAACCCATGGAAGTAACGGTGACCTTCTTAAGGTAGCCATTTTCTGGAATTCTGAAATCCTTGAAACCAAGAGTAAATTTGGCGTCCGGCAAGGAAATCCCTCTTGGAGTTCGAAGAACTCCAAGATCCGACAGTGTTTGGTTTTATACACTGAGAAGAGTTTTACGCGATTTCGACGTACTCGACACAGGGGAAGTTCTACGCGCTTTCGGCGTACTCGGCCGGGAGAGTTTTACGCGACTTCGGCGTCTTCGGCTGGGAGAGTTTTACGCGACTTCGGCACTCGGTGAAGTGACCGTCGGGATACCTGAAAAAACCAATTTAGTACAAAAACGATAATAAGGGTAAATTTGGCGACAGGCAGGAAATTCCCTCTTGGGTTTTGAAGAACTCCGCGATCGGAGCTTGTCCGGTAACCCATGGGAGTAAGTGTGACCTTCGTTAGGGAACCAAAATTCGGAAATTCTTGGGAACAAAATTCAGGACATTCTGGTAACCCTACGGGGTCAGCGTTACATTTGGATTGTGACACTTGGATGGCTGACACGCCGGTGGAGCGTTGGAGGGGCTCCATCGCCCGGTAACTAAACATAGTTACTGGGAAAGACCACTGTTACCGAAAGACCGCAGTACGGGAAAAGACCGCCCACCAACTGATTACAGTGCGGTAAGACCAGGAAAACGATAGAGTCAGGAAAATCTTGTATTCAAACCAAACGTTATTCAGAGCAAATAACTTGGTGATCGAAACACGTAGTTCCGAGAACTGACCGAAGGCGAAGTAGGGCCCACCTCGGCGCCGGTCGGAACCCAGTTCTGCGTGCGGTTAGGGAGGTTTTAGACCTAGAACCTGCCCTATCAGAAGTGAGTGTCGTGAGACCAGTACACCGCGTTAATATCACACGTGCATATATTATCGCAAGATGTTCGCGTGTTTGAGACGGCACGACGTGACGACTCGTCAGATGTACACCTTGTCCTCTCGGACAGGAGAACGTTCAGAGTTTTCCCCTATTGACGATAACTCGAGAGTCATGAGTTGCAGAATGGTACGTGAGGGTTCGGTTAAGGTGGAGAAAAAGAGGAAGTCTTTGACTAAGAGATCTCACAGGAAGCTAAGGACTCCTGCCGGCAAGAGAGCGAACCCTGTTCTAAAGGACGGCCATCCTGAGGACGAGGACGTTGCCCACCCGGCGACCGCGGCAGTGGCAGAGTCCGAAAGTGAGATGGAGCTTGACAGCGACACAGTTCGCAAACAAGCGATACCCTCGGAACCTCCTCTTGGAGGAATGGGCACTGAGAGCGGAGACAGGGAACCGCTCGTCTACATCAGAAGTAGACAGGATAGTGACCCGGGTGACTCCAGAAGGTCAGTTGGCTGGAGCCGAACCCAGCCCGACGACGAAGCAGCGTCTCGGGTAAGACCGACACAAATTGGTACCATGTCTGATGAAGGGTTAGTTGATCTTGAGCGACGAACGTCACAACTGGTACCAGAAGTGGGGTTCTAGCGTTTTCTTGTCACAGAACCAGGCAAGGTCAGGAAGATACCGAGGACGAGTCGGATGAAGTGCCCCATAGTGAGCACGGAGGCGCGCGTCCAAAGTTACGTAAACGGAAAAGCAAACGAAGGTTGCTTGATGAAACGGGTGCACCTGACGAAACCAGTGCATTTGAAACGGAAGCTGGAACCCGCAGTGGGCGTGAAAGAGGTTTCCATGAGGATAACGGATGGTTGATAACCGTTCCAAAGACTACTGAGGTAGTACGGAACGATGTGAATAACGAGACATTCACACACTGGCGAGAGACCGTTGGTGAGAGTAGGTTTGACAGGTCCAAACCACTCGACGACAATAGAGTTCCGCGTATAGTACATGAGAGAACGTTCGACAACGACAATAGAGTTCCGCGTATAGTACATGAGAGAACGTTCGACAATAGATCGGGGAACCTTGTGCAGGTTCAAGTACCTAGTAATGTACGGGGCAGGCAACCTGTACAGTTGAGACAGGCTTGTGAAAGGCCAAGAGACATTGAGACAGGCCTGAAACCGCGGGGTGACGCCGTAGTGCAGAAAACGAGTGGTGACATCGTGGCGCATCAGCGAAACGAAGGTAATCGAGTACCGTTTACCAACATGGAAGAAGGTCGCCCAAGACCTGTGACCGACGAGGTAGATTGGCAAGCGGAGATGTCTTACCTGCGACAGAGTGTGGCAATGATGAGTTCGAAACTTGAAGAACTGTCTGTTCCTGCTGCTCAGCATGCGAAGTCTTACCGACGCGAGACATCGGGGAAGCCTACGGGCCCAGGTTACCAGATGGATCGCCGAGGGAAGCTGCAGATCGAAGAGCCGGCCCGGAGCCGAGGTAACACAGAGACACGCGAGGAAGTTTCGCTTTCGGAAACTTCGGAAAAGTTACGTAGCCGCTATCTTCCCGAGGACAGCGGGAGAGAGTCACACGGAAAAACGGCAAGGCAATCGAGTCGACAACGTCTGTCGACAAGAGGAAGAGTTGAGGCGAAATTACGTTCGTCAGTGAGTTCTTCGGATTCAGACACCGATAGTGTTGGTCCAGAAGAGGCCATGAGAACCGGAGTCTTTGACAGGAAAAACCTCCGCCAACGAGGAAGACACGAGAGTTATGAGAAAACTGAAAGGGAGACGTATGGTAAGGAACGTCTACCAGAGTACGAGAGACGCGGTTTAAAACAGGCACTTGATAGAGAAACCGAGAGAGAATCGAACATGGGAAGAGACAGAGATCATTTGGCCTGGGATGAGACCCACGAGCGGTACTCTAAAGGGCACAAACCAGATTCGAGAAGTCGTAATTGTCTTAGGTACGACGAATCTGACAGACCGCCAGAGTCAGGAAAAAGAGATATTCGCGAAGAAGACAGAAGAGTTACGTTCGTCAACGGAAACTCTCAGAGCTCTCGCAATAAATATAAACGATCGGAGTCCAAAGACTACGCAGGTGGTGAGCCTCGTAGAAAAGGTCAGAGACCGGCTGAGTACATCTCTGATGAAGACAGTGCAACGTCAGACGACCGAGAGATGACTACGATGTATTCTAAGTGGCGTACAGGGAAGACGTTGGGTACTCTGAGGGGACAGAGTCGGCACCGGTCAGTGGTGAGGACAGACGAGGAAAACGATTCCAGGAGTAACGATGGGGACAACCGGAGAGGAAATCCCAAGAAGAGTGTCGGAAGATCACTTGTTACACGGACAAGAGGCGAAGACCGATCGGATCGCGGTATACGAATCAAGCTAGAGAAGTACGATGGCAAGTCAGCGATCGCAGCCTTTCTAGCAAAGTTCGAAGTTTGTGCACGGTGCAACCGGTGGAGTGATCAGGAAAAAGCAGACCAGTTAATGTGTGCCCTAACGGGTCCCGCTTCGCAGCTGTTGTGGGACATGGGTGCACAGAGGGACGTGTCTTGGCGAGAACTTGTTGAGCGGCTTAAGGCCCGGTACGGGTCTGATGACCAAACTAGCCTATATCGGATGAAACTTCGCACTTACCGGCAGGCTCACGGAGAAACGCTGAGTAGTGTAGTGCAGGAAGTACGAAGGCTAATGGCTTTGGCATACCCAGGACCAACAAGTGATATCGTCGAGACGGTCGCTTGTGACGCTTTCATTGATGCACTGGCAAACCAAGATTTGGGGCAGAAGGTGCGCGAGCGAGAACCAGTTAACCTCGAAGCGGCGTATAAACATGCGGTGAGGTTGGATGCCTATGGTCGATCTTCGACACAAGGTGGTGATTTAGACCGGAGACACGCGAGAGTTAAAGTTACCATGGAAGACCGAAAAGACTCGAGCACTGAGGGGCAACAGTCTCGTCGTCTAGAAGATCTCGAGCGAAAGATTAAAAATCTTTCAAGAGAACTTGATCGAGTGACAATAAATCAGAATTTGGGCATCGTTCCGAGAAAACCTCATGAAAGGGGGAACAGTTCTGATCTAGCGGTGGGAGATCAGGGGACAACCGAACCGAATGTGGGGTGGCGACGGATTTATCCGCCCACACGGTTGCGTAACCCGGATATCGAATGCTACTTGTGCAAACGAAAAGGACACATGAAGCGATATTGTCCTCAGAGAAACGCTGAGACGAATGGTGCAACCGGTACCAGTGAACCTACAAAGGCTGAACCGATACAAGAGGAAACCCAAAACCGACTGGTCAAAGGCAGTAGGGTGGCCTACGTGGTTGCGAGACTGGCAGGAAAACGTATACACTGTCTACTTGATTCTGGAAGTGAAATGTCACTTGTGCCACGACGTTTCGTGCTAGACGCTGTGCTAGTACCGTCAGAACAGCGACTCCTAGCCGCTAATGGAAGTCAGATTAAGGTGGATGGTGAAACTAACCTTAAGATTCGGATCGGAAAGCAGGTGTACCCTGTACCCTGTCTAGTTACAGACCAAGTGACAGAAGTGATCTTGGGGTTATCTTGGCTGGAAGCCAATCAGGCAAGATGGGACTTCGCAAGTCGATGCGTTTTCCTTGGGAGCGAGAAGATCCCTCTGAGAGAGGTCGTTACCGAGTCCATGTGCCGGAGGGTTATTGTGCAAGAGGACATAATAGTTCCTCCAAGGAGCGAAGTTGACGTTCCAGCTTGGGTAGTATACCCGCATTTCCAAAAAGATAACGAAGATTGGACGACCATTCCAATGGAATTATCAAAAGATTTGATAATCGGACGTACGTTGGTGACAGGAAGAGACACGGAAGTGTGGATCAGGATGTTGAATGTTGGAGACAGAGATTCGCTAGTCAAGAAACGGACTGAATGTCCGCTGGAGCGAGTGAACGTAGTCGATGTGACAGTTAATCGAGCCAGAACGGAATCGTATGATGAGCCTTACCGAAGCGAAAATCCGGAGAAGCCTATGGGCCCAGGTTATCCGAAGGAACGCCGAGGAAAGCAGCAAAGTACGATTGACCGGTTTGGATCGAAGATTAGTACAACGGCCAGTGTGGCGGAGCAGACGCTCAACCCACTTGCCGAACAGACCCTAAAACGACTATGGGAAGAAGTGCCAGCAGACATTTCGGAAGAAGAGCGAATCAGGTTACGAAAACTTGTGCTAACGTACAGCGCAACGTTTTCCCTTAACGAAAGTGATAACGGATTCACTTCGGTGATCCAACACGAGATCGATACGGGACAGGAGAAACCAGTTCGGCAACCTTTGAGACGTCAACCGCTTTCCATGTTACCGGAAGTTGATCGTCAGGTAGAAGACATGTTGAGACAAGGAATCATTGAACCTTCGATATCGGAATGGGCATCCAATGTCGTAATGGTTAAGAAAAAGGATGGCAGTATGCGTTTCTGTATCGATTACAGGCAACTGAACCTGAAGACACGGAAAGATGCTCATCCGTTACCCCTTATCCGCGAGAGTTTAGATACCCTGGGTGGCGCCAGATGGTACAGTACGTTCGATTTGAGAGCAGGTTATCACCAGATGGCCTTGCACCCAAGAGACAAACACAAGACCGGGTTCGTTACGAGAAGGGGCAGCTTCCAATTTAAAGTGTTACCTTTCGGATTGTGCAATAGTCCGGCCTCGTTTTGTCGACTAATGAACTTAGTCTTGACAGGGCTAAACTATGACATTTGTCTGGTTTACTTGGATGACATAATTGTGTTCTCGAGGGACGTAGAGACGCACATGCAACGTCTAGAGATGATTTTCAGGAGATTACAAGAGTATAATCTCAAGCTGAAACCATCCAAATGTTTACCTGTTACAACAGAGAGTATTGTTTCTTGGTCACGTTTTGAGTGAAGAAGGGGTCGCGACGGATCCGAGCAAGATCAAGGCCGTAGAAGAATGGTCTGCTCCTCGGAACTTGAGGCAAGTCAGATCCTTCGTTGGTCTTTGCTCCTATTACCGACGTTTCATACATGATTTCGCGGTGGTAGCTCAACCACTTCATTTCCTGACCAGGAAAAATGTACCGTTCCATTGGACTGACGAATGTCAGGGAGCTTTCGAAGAACTTAAACGAAAGTTGGTTTCCGCACCTATACTTGGGTTACCGAATGACGAGGGCCAGTACATCCTAGATACGGATGCCTCGGCATACGCCATTGGAGCGGTGTTATCGCAAGTACAAGAAGGAGAAGAGACAGTGATTTGTTACGCGAGTCGGCTCTTGTCGACGGCGGAACGGAACTATAACGTTACCAGGCGAGAGTTGTTAGCTGTGGTGTATTTCTTGAAAGAGTTTCGTCAGTACTTACTGGGTAGTAAATTCCTACTCAGAACAGACCACTCCGCACTTCAGTGGTTACGCAGAACACCGGAACCGATTGGCCAACAGGCTCGTTGGTTAGAGATGATAGAGGAGTTTGACATGGAGATATGTCACAGACCGGGAGCAAAACACGGTAACGCAGACGCGATGTCTAGAGGTCCGGGTGAGGAACAACCTAAAGTGGTTACCATGAGAGTTACGAATGAAGACGTGATGTGGGCACGTCCGATCGGAGAAGTAACGCGCTCCGAGGTTACCAGTGAAGATACAGGCCAGGAAATCCGTTGGACAAAGGAGTTTCTTCGAGGAGAACAGCAGAGCGATTGCAATATTGGTACGGTCCTTGGTTGGAAGGAGTCGAAGCATCATCCAACACAGGCAGAACTATCACCTGCTAGCGGAGAAGTGAAAGTGTTGGTGAGCAACTGGAATCAGCTGGAAGTCCTGCAAGGAGTGTTACACAGAGGCTGGATTCAGGGTAACACAGGAAAAGCTGAGCGATCTCAGTTAGTTGTGCCCTTATCTCTACGGCAAGAGATGCTTCAGTTAACACACGCAAGCTTTGCCGGAGGACATTTCGGGATTCGGAAGAGTTTAACTCAGTTGCAACGTCGGGCGTATTGGCCGAGTTGGAAGGACGATGTTAGACGGTTCTGCCAAAGGTGCGATCGCTGTGCTCGTTATCGAAGGGAGAAACCTTCAAGACAGGGTTACATGCAGACTCCTGTGGTCGGTGAACCAATGGAGAGATTCGGAATTGATATAACTGGTCCGCATCCTGTATCAAGTAAAGGCAACAAATACATACTGACAGCGATAGATTACTTCTCGAGATGGGCTGAAGCTCTGCCTATCAGAAACCAAGAGGCCGTTACTGTGGCAGAATCGCTTATGGTACACGTGTTCTCGAGGTTTGGTATGCCACGCCAGATCCTGACGGATCAGGGACCGTGTTTTGAGTCGAAGTTATTCAAAGAGCTGTGCAAACGCATGGAGATTGACAAAGTACGTACAACTCCATATCGACCCTCTGGTAACGGAATGATCGAAAGGTTCCACAGAACACTGAACATGTTGATCGGAAAGGTAGTGTCGGAACGACAAAAGGATTGGGATGTTCATGTACCATATGTAATGGCGGCATATCGAGGTACTGAACATGAAGCGACCCAACGGACACCTAATTTCCTGTTCCTGGGAAGAGAGAACCATACGCCATTAGACTTGATTCTAGCCCAAGTTACAGAGTTCGAGAGACCGTCTTACAGTGACATGGAAGAGTACGTGGAGAAACAGAAAGAGAAAATGGAACGATCGTATCGGCTTGTACGAGAACAGTTAAAGAGAGTAGCAGAAAGAAGGAAAAAAACCTACGATTTGAGAGTGAGACCTAGCAAGTTCGCTCAAGGAGATTGGGTTTACTATTACTACCCTCGGCTAAGAAGTGGAAGGAAGACAAAATGGGCTCGCTATTACACCGGCCCATTCTTGGTTATTCAAGTGCTCAGTCCGTGTCTGTACCGGATTCAGAAGAGTCCGAAATCCACGCTAATGGTTGTGCACGTGGATAAATTGAAGCCGTTTTACGGTAAACCTCCGAGTACCTGGTTACCGGAGAGGGACAGAAATCTTGAGTTACCTACAGTAGACTGGCCAGTCCTGGCTCAAGATCCTAATGCAGAACATGAACCAGAGGAACCTTCAGAGAATCCAGAAGAGACCGCTGATCCAGAATTGCCACCTGTACGACGGACGAGACGAAGACCTCGCTTGGATGGATGACTACGACTGTAGAAGTCCTTGTTAGTGACCTTCTGAAGCGGACGTGTATCTAGGACCAACTAGATGAACGCTTAATTGCGTTGGTTTCATTGACTATTCGAGACCCATGTTTCAGTTGCCCTTTTGATGAGAGTATTTCTTTTGAGCGGTATCTGGGAGCATACAGTACCTGTGCTACCAGCAACGCTTAATTGCGTTGGTTTTACAGATTGTCAGTGAATGACTGTTTAAGTTTCCTTTTGATGATATGCTTTCGGTTAAACATTGGATTAGTGGTTAGAACTGAAACGAGTAAAGATTCCAGTACTAGAACGCTTCATTGCGTTGGTTCTACAAGCGAACTATTGGAGAACCATGTTTCCGTTTCCTTGTGATGACAGAGTTTCTTTTCGACAGTATAATGCTCGTAACAACGAGTGTTAAGGAAATTCGGGGCAATGCGATTTCCTTGGTTACCGTTTCATGATACTTTAGTGCGCTACCTTAGTGCGCCACTTAGGATAGATCATCATGCGATAGAAGCATATGTTAGGACTTAGATCATGTGCGTAAATATGATAACTTGTACTAGTTAAGATATGTAAAAAAAAAAAAAAAAATATATATATATTTTAGCAAAATAAAAAGGTTATCGGATCGAGGCGGGGCAGTACAAACTGTTGTCCGTTTTTATTTTGCTTTCACGATTTCGAAGTGGTACCGGGTGTGACTGATCGACGATGGTTACCAGATCGGGAGACAGTGGGCGACTTTTCTCTCCTTTAGTTCTCCTGGCCCTTGGGGTCCGGTAGAGCCCAGGTTCACGATAGAGGGCCTGTTAAGGTTGGCGATTTGTCAGGTACGACAGGTTGCCAGTAGGGTGGTGGTTCGGATCGAAAGCATCATTAAATAGGCTGTCGCTATCACGGTTCTCATCGTTGTTTGGCGTACGTGCAGGGTGCCGAGATTGTTGATATACCGCCCTATAACCAAAGGTGCATTTGGTTCCTTGCTCTCTAAGCGGATCTGGGTTGGGGATGTTCCTGTCACGTTTTATTAAGGTCCCCGATTTTGGCAGAGATGCTCCGCATCTAAGTAAGGTGGGGAGAGTGTGGCGGTCAAGGTTGCAGTGCGTATGTGGGAGGATTTATTTTATGCGAATAGCATCGTTTTCTTTAAGTTTACATGCGAAGGGAACAGCATCGTTTCTCTTAATTTTACATGCGAAGGCCCAGTATCGATCATTTAATTTTTATTTAATTTCAATAGGCGACTGTCCAGCAACGACCGTGATAGGGAAGGTCGATTATATATTTTAAGCCAAGGTATAGTGTGGTGAGGGATAAGTAAAGGCTGCCTCACGGTGTGCTGCTTTATACGTGAAGAGTTGGTTCGACTCTTCATACATAGCAATACTGTTAAACAGCGTTGTTGGTTGGCGATTCAGTTACCGATTCAAATATACTGCACTCAGTGTGGTAGGCGAGTGATTTTGGTTACGACAGAGTCAGAGTTCGAGTTTCCGGTTAGTACAAATATATTTACGGACGAAAGGGGCGTCCGAATAATATAATCAGGCGATCCCGAGTACAGCTAAAGAAGTTCACTGTTGGGAGACGGGCCGACAGCGCCGATCCGGCGGGTTGGATCCCTCAGTTGATCGCGAAGCGGTCTAGATCCCGATTGTGGGAAATCTACGGCTGAGTAATACTCGGGGAAGGATACCGTTGATACACAGGAAAACCAATTCAGTGTGAGATCGAAAACCAGGGTGAATTTGGCGACGGGCAGGAAAGTCCCTCTTGGGTTTTGAAGAACTCCGCGATCGGAGCTTGTCCATTAACCCATGGAAGTAACGGTGACCTTCTTAAGGTAGCAATTTTCTGGAATTCTGAAATCCTTGAAACCAAGAGTAAATTTGGCGTCCGGCAAGGAAATCCCTCTTGGAGTTCGAAGAACTCCAAGATCCGACAGTGTTTGGTTTTATACACTGAGAAGAGTTTTACGCGATTTCGACGTACTCGACACAGGGGAAGTTCTACGCGCTTTCGGCGTACTCGGCCGGGAGAGTTTTACGCGACTTCGGCGTCTTCGGCTGGGAGAGTTTTACGCGACTTCGGCACTCGGTGAAGTGACCGTCGGGATACCTGAAAAAACCAATTTAGTACAAAAACGATAATAAGGGTAAATTTGGCGACAGGCAGGAAATTCCCTCTTGGGTTTTGAAGAACTCCGCGATCGGAGCTTGTCCGGTAACCCATGGGAGTAAGTGTGACCTTCGTTAGGGAACCAAAATTCGGAAATTCTTGGGAACAAAATTCAGGACATTCTGGTAACCCTACGGGGTCAGCGTTACATTTGGATTGTGACACTTGGATGGCTGACACGCCGGTGGAGCGTTGGAGGGGCTCCATCGCCCGGTAACTAAACATAGTTACTGGGAAAGACCACTGTTACCGAAAGACCGCAGTACGGGAAAAGACCGCCCACCAACTGATTACAGTGCGGTAAGACCAGGAAAACGATAGAGTCAGGAAAATCTTGTATTCAAACCAAACGTTATTCAGAGCAAATAACTTGGTGATCGAAACACGTAGTTCCGAGAACTGACCGAAGGCGAAGTAGGGCCCACCTCGGCGCCGGTCGGAACCCAGTTCTGCGTGCGGTTAGGGAGGTTTTAGACCTAGAACCTGCCCTATCAGAAGTGAGTGTCGTGAGACCAGTACACCGCGTTAATATCACACGTGCATATATTATCGCAAGATGTTCGCGTGTTTGAGACGGCACGACGTGACGACTCGTCAGATGTACACCTTGTCCTCTCGGACAGGAGAACGTTCAGAGTTTTCCCCTATTGACGATAACTCGAGAGTCATGAGTTGCAGAATGGTACGTGAGGGTTCGGTTAAGGTGGAGAAAAAGAGGAAGTCTTTGACTAAGAGATCTCACAGGAAGCTAAGGACTCCTGCCGGCAAGAGAGCGAACCCTGTTCTAAAGGACGGCCATCCTGAGGACGAGGACGTTGCCCACCCGGCGACCGCGGCAGTGGCAGAGTCCGAAAGTGAGATGGAGCTTGACAGCGACACAGTTCGCAAACAAGCGATACCCTCGGAACCTCCTCTTGGAGGAATGGGCACTGAGAGCGGAGACAGGGAACCGCTCGTCTACATCAGAAGTAGACAGGATAGTGACCCGGGTGACTCCAGAAGGTCAGTTGGCTGGAGCCGAACCCAGCCCGACGACGAAGCAGCGTCTCGGGTAAGACCGACACAAATTGGTACCATGTCTGATGAAGGGTTAGTTGATCTTGAGCGACGAACGTCACATTAGTATAGAGTTTCGGACTTCCTGTAGAAACTGGAGTCGTTAGAGAGTGTTTCGTAGAGTTGTTTTGCTCCTCTTTCTGTTTCTGCGTTTCTGCTTGTTTGGTGTTTTCGGTAGTTCGCGCTGCCGTCTGCCGTTTTCGTCTCTTTGAGGTTTTCGAGTGATTCCTGAGGCTAGTGATCCGTGCGGCTCCTTTTAGTTTTCGGATCTTCCAAGGTTGCGTTCCGACTTCTTATGGAAGTTGTTTTGTGTTCCGGTTCGATCGTTGGTTCCTGTCTTGTGTTCTTTCGGATCGTTTCCCTAAGTGTTGTCGCTTTCTTATCGTTTGCGTGTTGTTTCTTCTCACCTTCCGCCCGGTCTTTTGAGAAGAGTTGGTCATTTGTATGTCCACGTTGCGTCTTTTGCTTCCGAGACTGCTTGGTAGTGATAACCGGTCCATGTCTTTTTCTTCGATGTTTTTGGTTAGATCGTTTCTGCTCCTTGGGTGATTTCCTAGCGGTTGGTTTTTGTGTGTTCGAGAACCGCGTTATCTAATTGGAGATGTCTTTACACAGAAGGCGAGTCCTTGGTGTGAGGTTACCGGAGAGAGAGGATATTGTATGTCCGATTTCAGTGGCTCGGGAACGCAAGTACGAAATACGAGACATTGACCGGGAAAGCGACAGAGGTCAATTGCGCTGTGAAATGTCCAGTTGGACTGACAGTCATAGAAGTGATAGCGAAACGGAGAGATAGAGGAACCTGAAACATACAGAGGTCTTTTGTCGAGGTTAACGACAATCGATGATCTATAGACCGGAAGCCCGGCTTCAAAGGGTTTTAACCGCCTCGGCGGTAGAGGTGCAGTAAAGACAGACAGTGAAAGTGACTCGGTTGAAGACCGTGAGAGAATCTAAGTGGCGTACTGGTAAGACGCCCGCTACTCAGATAAGAGGTTAAAATTCGAGAGATCGTGGAATACGAAGTAAACTTGAGTTACACGATGGAACGACGGCAGTAGCCGCGTTGTTGACGACGCTAGAAGTTGCTCTAGCTGCAGGTCATTGGAGTGACCAGGAGAAGTCAGGTCAATTAAGAGACATATTGATAGGGTCTATCTCAATTGTTGTGAGATATGGTTTACTGAGGAATGTAACTTGGCAAATGAAGAGATTAACGCCAGTTACGGGTCCGAAGAACAGAGAAGCCTAGTTCGAATGAATCTTCGCACATACAGACCGGCTCATGGAGAAACTCTGAGCAATGTAATGCAAGAGATTAAGAGGGTAATGGTTCTGTGGTGCTCAGGACCGATAAGTGATATTTTGAATCGGTTTTAGGCGAGTATTGCTAGGCTTGCCAACCTAGACTTAGCACAGAAGGTGCTACGATGAGAACGGGCTAACCTTGAGGCAGCTTATAAGAGTGAATAAGCATGCGAAACAGACCATAAGTACGACCGAGTAAAAGGGGCAAGAGACAACCGGAAAGTCAACGTTGTAAACGGATCATCGCTTGGGATTTCTTGATGTCGATTTCGAGAATCTAGTGAAGGGCGAGAATTGGATGATGGACGACTGGCGTCGAAGCACGATTCACGTTATTGATCTCTTGCACCATTAAAAAGGCTGTCGTCAGCACGATTCGCAGGAGATGGGCTTCTCTACGGTCGCAGAGTGGTTGCTCGCACCAAGGATTATTGCTCAGGCTATCATCGTTGCTTGGCGTTCGTGCGGGGTTGCAGAGATTAGGAAGTTCGCAGTAGAGTTCACCAGGTTGGAGGCAGTTGGGAGGGGAACGGAACCCCTGGAAGTGCATAGGAACCGTGGGAGCCCGGGTGTCGGAGAAACACTGATTACGTCGTTTGTATCAGTGTTGACAAAAGGGGCAAATGAGACGGTGGTGTGCACAGAGAGCTGCCGGAGGAGGTGAAGAAGCGAATCTTAGGTAGCACGTTGAGTCAGTTGAGGCAAGTGTTGTCGTCCAGGTAGTTCCGAACGTTGAAGTGTAGGAGAATGGCTTGTGTCGATGCGATTATGGAACGCAGGCCACGGGATTGTCTCTTGGTTTCCGGAAAGGAAAGGTCGGTGGTCCCATGTTGTTTCTTTGGGGTTAGAATTGGAACCCACAGAGCGTTGTCTGTTCATGCCGACACTAATAAGAGTGCCGTCGGCGGGTAACCAGTCTGAGAATTCGGCTCGGGAACGGAACGTATCCGCTACTGAAGTAATTTTCAGACTTTGTAACAAGGAGATACATAGAGCTGCATCACAGGTATGATGTGGGTACCGCTTAATTGCGGTGGGTTTTTGGACTATGTCGAAGGACATTTGTTTGAGTTTGCTTTTTGATCAGATTGTTTCTTTTGGACTGTTTCTCGTAGAGTACAGTAGTTTCCGTTTAATAGAGGTTGGTTTTCACGGACTATGTTGGAGAACTTCTTTGAATTCCTCTGGATGAGAAGTTTCCTTCGGACTGTTCTTCGAAGTGCTCATAGATATTTGCGGTGTCTTATCAACTGTTTGGAAGGCTGATGTTTAAGACTCCTTTGGTGAAAACCCTTTTCTTTGGACTGTCTGTGAGAATGTATACGAAATAACGGTTTCATATTGGAGTGTTCCTGGACATGTTCTTTCGACAATGCTTTTGTGTAGAGCACTTCAAGGTTGACAATGTCTCGGTGATGCGTATGTTTAATACCGCATGAGTTACAAGGTAGTCGGTGATCCTTGTGGTATCGTTAATTGCAGGAGTTTTGCTGACAGTTTCCAGTGGTGATTGTTGAGTGTCCTTGGTGAAAGACGTCATTGGGTGATATCGCATATATATGCGCTGATACTGCGGTATTAATGTCTCGAAGCTTACCGAGAACAGTGTCTTGTAGAGTTTCGTTTCTTGTTGAATGATGACGGGTAGAGATGATAATTGTGCAAATACGAAAATATGTTTGAAAAGAAAACTACAAAAAAAATATTAAAACGAGAAACACATAAAAAATGTTTTCACAAGCGGCTGTCACTTCCCCTGCTCGATGTTTACTTTCGGTTGTTTTATTTTGGAGATGTGCGTGACGTGAAGGAGTTATCGTTTATATACAAGATCGGGAGATAGTTGGTGACTTTTCTCTCCTAGGTCTCCTGGCCAAATGGGTTAGGTAGAGCTCAGGTTCATGACAGAGGGCCGGTTAAGGTTGGCGACTTGGTGGATTAGACAAGTTGCCAGTAGGGTGGTGGTTTGGATCCCCAGCACCATTAAACAGGCTGTCGTCAGCACGGTTCGCAGGAGATGGGCTTCTCTACGGTCGCAGAGTGGTTGCTCGCACCAAGGATTGTTGCTCAGGCTATCATCGTTGCTTGACGTTCGTGCGGGGTGCGGAGATGGATGGGTCTGGATTGAGTACTTGACCGAGTAAGTCGTCCAGATGACCGAGGTATTCCACCCTATAACCAGTGGTACAATGGTTCCTTGCTTTCTAAGTGGATCTGGGTTGGAGATGTTTCTGTGTCACGATTGATTAAGGTCCCCGATTTTGTGAGAGATGCTCCGCATCTAAGTAAGGTGGGGAGAGTGTGGCGGATTGGCCACAAGACTGGAATGTAGGTTTTATCAATAATAGCTGTGTTGTTGACGCGGTATCCGGCGACGTAATGAATCAGCGGCCGATGCGTAAATCGTAGCGTTAACGTGATTTATAATAGCCAATATTTAAGTGTTAGCTTGTTTTTGCCATTTAAGCGATTCAGATTATTAATTCGTATAATATTACACGCTTTTAGGTCCAATAAATAAGGCCTAAAGCTAGGGCGGCACTTAGTATAATAGGTTGATTTCGATACCTTAGACACCTGTATTTGAGAAGGTGTGCGTAGGCTAGTATATAAGGAACAAGCCACGGTATAGTGTGGCGAGGGATAAGTATAGGCTGCCTCACGGTGTTTTGCCTATATTGTAGGATGGCGACGCTGCATCCTGCATGTACAGCGATACTGTTCTTCAGTGTCGTTGGTTAGCGATTAATACTGCACTCCGTGTGGTAGTATACGGCGAGTGATTCGATCGGGTACCGGTTAGGTTACAAATATTTATTTACAAGGCTAATCAGTGCGCTCCCGAGTGACAGCCGCTCCAAAGGCGGTCTGACCGGTGCTGGTAAACGCCGATTCAGCGGGGTTGGGCCCACCCTGTTGTAGATCGCGAAAGGTACCGAGTCTGATCGTGGAAGGCTGAATCGGGGAAAGACCGATCGTGAGGAATAAAGGCTCACAGGTCTGTGTCGGTAAAGTTCGGGGAAGGTGACCCCGCTGGTAAACCGTTCGATAGTCCGGGGAAGGCCCCGGCGGCTCCGTTCGATAAAGACTGGGAAGCAGCCCCAGTCGGTGGCCGTTCGGTAAAGACGGGAAAGGCGAGCCCGCCGGTGACTGTACGATAGAAAGACGGGAAAGATCCCGTTGGTATCTGGTTCGCGTTACAGGGAAAGACCGATCGTGAGAGATAAAGGCTCACAGGTCTGTATCGGTAGAGTCCGGGGAAAGGCCCCGTTGTTGACCGTTGGATATATACGCGGAAAGACCGCGCTGGTGACCGTCTGATAGACACGCGGAAAGGCCCCCGCAGTTGACCGTCAGAGATACACGCGGAAAGGCCCCGCTGTTGACCGTTAGAAATACACGGCCGGAGATACGCGGGCAAAGACCCGGTGTTGACCGTCAGATATAAACGGGCAAAGACCCGGTGGTAGCCGTCAGAGATACACGCGGAAAGGCCCCGCTGTTGACCGTTAGAAATACACGGGCAAAGACCCGGAGATACGCGGGCAAAGACCCGGTGTTGACCGTCGGAGATATACGGGCAAAGCCCGGTGGTAGCAGTCAGAGAGATACGCGGGCAAAGACCCGATTAGTGATAACTCAGTTCAAGTATCGTCAAATATTGGCTAACCAGTGCGATCCCGAGTACAGCAAAACTAATCACTCTTGGGTGTTGGATTGACCGCCGATTCGACAGGTTTGGGGCCCACCCTGCCGTTAGATCGCGAGCCGGTCTGAATCCCGATTGTGGAAGTTTAACAGGCTGAGTAAACCTCGGGGAGAGACCGATCGTGAGAGTTAGAGAAAACACAGGTCTGTATAAAAACGGGGAAGCAAAGACCCCGGTGGTGACAGTTCGATTTGTACGGGGAGGGTGACCCCGTTGGTACCGTTCGATAACATCGGGGAACTACCGGTAAATTTTCCATTCGCGGTCCCCGCGTTTGGTTCCCTTGCAGTCATAGTTACTCCCGCGGTTTACCGGCAAATATCCGTCCGGGAGACCAACCGCACGATTCGACCGCTGGGTGTTACGGTGTTCGGGACAGTTCCCACGGGGGAAAGATACACAGGTCTGTGTGCAATAGCGGGGTAAATTTACTGATATTTACCCACAGATACCGTTAGCAGAATCGAGTGTGAGTACGAGTCTGTGCGCTCCCGGAAAAGACACAACTGTTACGTTCTCTAATGGATTCAGAGAGTCAGGTTCAAGAGATACGGCTTGTGGAGTAAGGGCCCACTCTACTGCTCAGGTCTCGAGACAGACTAATTCTGAATAGTGGGAAGATAAAAGGTTGTGTAAACGGGTAGGGATACGCCGCAACGAGAGGATACAGCGGGTCAGATCCCAGGGTGAAGTGTACGGGAGTCCCAGGTAAAAGGGACATTGACTCAGACCAAGAGTAAACGATACGTGAACTTTCGGGTAGTCGGGAACCCATGTTTGGAAGAGAGATGTCCGGGTTTTCCTAGCTGAAGTTCAGCTAGTCAGAGTCCCAAGGTGAAGTGTACGAGCGTCCACAGGTAAAAGGGGCATTAACGCAGACCAAGAGATTAACCTCAAAGTTTGGATCGGGTAGTCGGGTACCCAGGTCCTAAAGAGGCACGACCGCGTTTCCCAGCGAGATTCGGCTAATCAGAGTGCCGAGGTGAGGAGTACGATAATCCCGTGTTTGAAGGGAAATAATAAAGCAGACCAAGAGAGTGATACGTGAAAGTCCGGGTTGTCGGATACCCAGGTAGAAACATATTTGCTTGTCGCAACACACAGCTCTGAGAACTGACTGAAGTGCGAGGCTGGGCCCCCTCGTGCGTAGGTCGGAACGAAGTTCTGTGTGTAGATAGGAAGGTCATAGAGGGAGAACCTTCACTATCAGAGTCCCATACCTTTACCGTTATCTGTCGAAGCAGAATTTATCACTGTGTTGGTCGATAATTGCCAACACAGAAGCCGGATAAGGAAACTTACTCCGTAAATGTGGTGCATGATAATATACGTGTGAGGCCGGTATGCCACGCACGGAAATGGAGCGAGAGATACGTACGGTGGGAAGACGTATGGACAGGTGCCTAGACGACATGACGTAGAGAGTTACCTTTGACAGTTGCCCAATAGACCGGTGTCTAGGACGATGTGATGCAGAGGCTTGTCGCATGTATTCCTTGTTTCCGATACTTAGAAAACGTTTGGTGTCCCTTATAAATGGCGATAGTTCAAGAGTCACGAGATGTATAATGGTACGTCAAGGTTTAGATCAGGCGGAGAGTAAAGGGAAGCCCGTAGCTAAGAAGGCACACGAAGAGGGAAGACTGCTGCGGATAAGAGAACGAACCCTGTTCTGAAGGACGGCCATCCTGCAGGACGTTGCCCATCCGGCGACCGCGGAAGAAGCAGAGTCAGACCCAGAGACAGAACTGTATAGTGTTGCCTGTCTTAAGCGGCCAATCCTGAATCTCCTCTGATAGGAACGTTCACTATGGAAGAGATAGAGAAGAGCCATTTTACGTTGAAAGCACACAAGGCAGAGTGACTCTGGTGGGGCTCCAGACGGGCAGTGGGCTGGAGTCACCACCACGACGGAAACCCGCCCGGCGCAACGAGAGTGCAAGCGTCCGGGCGGGCGCAGAACGCCACAACATTACGACTTTACGACGATTTGTGCAGGTTTAGTCCTTATCCTTTAATAATTACGTAAAATCTGAACTTTGGAATCGGAGGTAGAATGTATTGAATGCGAAATTTACTGAATCTACGGATGAAGAATGACGTCAGGTAATTCATAAGATAAGTTAAAGTAAGGTAAACTCTCCCAGTGTCTGTGCGCTTTGCTCAGTCGCTTGTTTAATTTCGTTCTCAATTTAAAACTTAACCTCTCTCAAATGTCATAGCCTGCCTCTCTATCTTACGGACAGATTCTGGATGTTGGCCTGATTACGGCTTGGTTTTGGTGTTCCATTAATTTGGCATTATACACCTGCGCAGTATAAGTTACTTATTACATTACATATGTGGCTGCTAGACCCGTTGACTTCGACATGACCTCCTTGTCAATCGGAAATAAGACAGGCGTTGAACTGCGGTTGACAAATATATAGCGATGATCGAAATCGTTTTAAAGGTATCGAACGAGCTCATTTTATAATTCGCCATCTGAGTCATTGATGTCTACCTTACCTTAAATTCCTGCAGAACTTTAGCTTGGACCATCATTCAGCCGCAGTTGACGCATGTATGGCGTTGTTGGACAGCGTTTTGAAGGTGTTTAATGAGTTCAATTATTTTGTGTTTAAAGACATCTTGTGGCTGTCAGGGCATTTTACATCGACGTCGAAATAGACGAATACTACCTAAACATTTGACACTTGAGCCTAATCGTAATCTCGAAGAACTAAGCCTACTGCAGCAACTCATTCGATCTCGAGGACTTTCGTTTTAAGACTAACGCATAACCTACCCGAGTAACGGGTATTCGACATCTTAGTACAGGCAATGGCCGAGTTTCAAAAATAAAGCATTGTTTGACATCGTTTTAAAGGTGTCCAAGAAATCATTTCATTATTTTGTGTTCATCGACATTCTGTGGCAACCACGACCATTGACGTCGGCCTCAGCTTCCATCATTGTTTAAATTGTTAAAGTACTTTACCGGATTTCACCGGGTAGGCGCTGGACTCGCTGGAGTCGAAAACGAAAAACGCGGAAAACACCGGATTGTTTTAAAGCCTCTGTTAGAATATTATATTAATATGCTTTAAAAGTTAATTTTTAGATGTGCGTTCGGAAAACTTGCTAATTCGATTGATTATCGTGAAATCCATTTTTGAAAAATGAACAGGGTCGAGGCCATACAGATCCTATTATAGAAAAATGTGTACATTTACAATTACAATTATCAATGCACTCAAGCAGACGCGCTTCATAAAAAAATTATCTACTGGACATACATAGAGGTCTGTACTATTTAAGAGGTTTGAGGAGCCAGATATAATCCAATTTTGAATATTTGTACAGCATGTTATTCATAAATAAATTTTTATCATGGCGGTTTCCATTGTTTTTAGGTTTTTAAAACTTCTCTGCACAAATGAAAAACTTTAGGTGCTTCTGGTTCCAGAATGACAGCAGGCACTTACATTTGTAAAAAAAAACAATGTGAACATTAAAAAGAGGACAAATTCCATAAAATTTTGACGCAAAAGTCGTCTTTCTACATTCAATATTTACCGAGGTGCGACTCGAACAAAATTTGAAAGATAATTAGCGTCGCCCTCCCTTTTCCTCGAGACTTGGGGCCGGTACTACCACAGTTACCGTGGTGGCGGAGTTATAATCAGCTCTTTTGGCTGCCGGTGCCTTTGACGTCGACCTTATCATACCAATGTTAAGACTTGGAGAAGAAATTGTAGTAGTAGTATGCCCTATAGTAGTTCTGGTTTACCCGGTAACGACACTGTGTTAACAAAGATCAGTAGTTTTCCCTCCTCCTTCATCCAGGCTTTGGACTGGCACTGCCAGAGTACGATCATTGGCGGAGTTTAGGATATTGTGTGATATTGGTTTTTATTTATAGTGAAATAAAAGACGTAAAAGAGGTGTGTAAGTCACAGCTTTTTAGTCTTCATAGATGTCGCGAAGATTTCTGTCTCTGATAGCTAGGCTTGTCAGATCATCAGTTGATGTGTCGAGACAGATCTGTTCCAACTGGCGATCGTACACAGAAGTCATCTATAAAATATAGACATCGCCAGTACACTGACGATGTACAGGGCTTTGGGCCCGAGAGATAACTAGTCACTCTTATGTGCAGAGACTAAGAAAATTAAGTCTCATAGCCCTACACTGCATGGCTACCTCTCGGGGTTAGCTAAGCGTATTCATCATATGCCGAGACTAAGAAAATTAAGTCGATAGCACATCTCATCCATGGATGTCCATGTTTTCTTCTTACTGGAAACCGGTTATACCTCCGCACCCCCTACTGCACGTGTATGTCTCCCGTAGTTGAGGCAACTACGGGAGACATCCTCTTGAATTTAAGTCTGGCTACGTCACTGACTGGCACCACTCAAGTTTACGCTTAACCAACTCGAGATTGGATGGATTCCAACTTTTCCAAGTGTTAAAAGATATCATGTGGTTTCCAAGGCCGTCATAGCAAGATATCTAACGCTATTGAACGGCAGTGTGTTATAGTTGGTTAGTTGCTATGTGACGACACTGTATCATAACAAAGACAATTAGCTTCGCCCAACTCCTCTGTCGAGAGTACAATGTTGACGTCGACCTCACCTAACTTGCCACAAGATAAAGCTGATGTTGAGCCACAAGCAACTGGCATTCAGCGGTAGTTGACAAATATATGACATTGCTGAACAGCGTTTTAAAGGTGTCTAACGAGTTATTAAATGTGCTTAAAACGACATCTTGTGACTACCAGGACCGTTGACGTCGACGTTGAGTTAGAAAAATGGATACCTAATGCTTTCATACTTGAGCCTACTCGTAATCTCGAAATTTCTAAAGGGCTTCTTAAAATGCTAAGTGTGGGACCTAAAACAATTATTTTATTTATTACAGTGGAAACCATGATAAAAAAGAGAAGAAAGCGTTATGATGTTGTTAGAATCCTTTGTTCTTCAATTCATGGGAGCATGAGCTTCCTTCGCACGGGTCATCATTTGCACTATTACCGCTGGTTCGTGGATTTTGGAACAAATCTCTTCCTTGACAAGACCTATTCAACTTCTTCTACCATGTTGAACCGGAGAGGTCTTCCACAAGAGACTCGCCTGAGTAATCTAGCGTACAGAGTTGATGTGGCAGAGTATCAGAAAGAGTGATGTTCTTTGAGGTAGGTGGTGAATGGAAGCATAATAATAGCTTACATTATCTGGGTGAAGACGACCCAGATGACAAAGGGGTACAGTGACGACGCAGCATTGCACAGATGACACAGGATGACATTGGATTACAAAGGATGACACAGGTTGACAGACGGCACAGGATTACATTGTATGACACAGGTTGACACAGATGACACAGGATTACACAAATGACAGAATGTATTGGCGAAAACTTGTCCAAAATATGTGGGGGTTTGGTTATTCATTCTACGCTTATTCCATTGGGTGTACAGTCCATCTGAATTGGTGTGGGCATATGCCCGGCTGCCCCTCAGACTCATGCCAGGCTGCCCCTCAGAGTCTAAGCGTATGACTGTCAGAATGACATAGGATTACACAGATTACACGGATGAAAGCAGTCGTCATGACTTTGTGTATCAGCTATGTGGAAGATTTCAGCCACCCCGCACTCTACGACACCCTTGTAAAATTCAAAGGGATTCTCCACATTAAAAATTTACCAATTCTGTTGCTTAGAGACATAAAGTGGTTACAATATACGAAAGAAATTGTCGTAACTGCCAGAGGGTAAATACAGAACCAGAACCATTGTGTACAGTTTTTGCAGGCGATGATGCTTCCATGAATGGCATACAGGATGTAATGTCAAGTTTAATATAAAAAAAAACCTATACGACCATAAACTTGGACACATTTCAGAACATGTCGATGCAAAAGGAGTCTTCCTACCTTCAATATTTACCGCAGTATGTACTTGAACAAATATTTTTAAGATTTCTTGTAGAAGCCTCAAATAATTCAGACTTTTTACGTCATGACGTAATATTAAACTTGAATTTACAGAGACGGGATATAGTGGGTTGGTTAGTTGCTGTTTAACGACACTGTGTCATAACAAAGATGATTAACGTCGCCCTACTCCATTTTCCAGGCTCGGAACTGGCATTGTCACAGGTGGGGTACTGGCGGAGCTATGGATATAGAGCTAATGCAGACCCTTCCACGGTTACGTTCAATTGGTGATTGAACGAATTTCAACAGTTGAAACGTTAACGACAATTTGCGGCATCAAGCGAGAAAAAAGAAGTGGATCCATGTTTGAAAGCAGTCGATGAATATAATGGCGTTGTTTCACACGTGTTTAAGGTGTGTAACATAATCAATAATTTGTGTCTAACGACATTTTGTCGCTACCAGGGCTTATGTTGTCGACATCACCTTAGCAACATTAAAGTTCTGCAGCTGGCATTCAACTGCAGTTGACAAATATATTGCATTGTCTGATGCTGTTTAGAGGTGTCTAAGGAGATCGTTCTTTTATTATGTGTTTGATGATTTCTTGTGGCTTCCAGAACCGTTGACGTTAACCTTAACTTACCATGTATGCTACATTTCAATTGATGGCTGGTTAGTTGCTGTTAACGAAACCGTATCATAACGAAGGTCATTAGCGTCGTCCTCCTCCTTACTCCAGGCTTGCGACTATCACCACCACGGTTAGGGTAGTGGCGGAGTTATAATCGGCCTGTCTTCTGATTGATTAACGGCATGCTTTGGCTGCGAGGGCCGCTGACGCCGACGTTACCTTACTTACTCTTAGACCGGGGGACTACTAGTCTTTAATTCAGCTTTTGACTAATATCGGGATATATTTATAGTTTGAATGTAAGACTTAAAAGAGGTGTGTAAGCGACAGCTCTTTTAGTCTCCATAGATGTCGTGCAGGCTTCAGATCGGATCATCAACCGAAGTTTCGAGATTTGTAACTGGCAATCGTTAACAGAACTCAGTTGAAAGCAATCTTATTGTATCGAGTGCTGTTTAATATGATCATACGATAAATTCTTCAAGGACGTAATGGCGTTTACCCGCAGTTGAAGTATATATGGCGTTTTGTGACACCGTTTTAAAGGTATCTAACGAGGCCATTTGATTATTTGTGTTTAACAACATCTTGTGGTTGATATATTTATTTACGTTAACATTTCCTTAAGACCCTGGAAGCTACGACGGTAAGCTGGCGCTTAACCGCAGTTGACGAATATATGGCGTTGTTGGACAGCGTTTTCAATGTGTCTACGAGGTCGTCTTATTATTTTGATTTTAACTACATATGGTGACTGCAACGGCCGTTGATGTCGACTTTACGTATTATACTAAAATACAAAATGAGCAGATTATATCAACTTTTAACTGAGGGCGAGTTATATTCATAGTGCGAATGTAAGACTTAAAAGAGGTGTGTAAACAACAGCTGTTCGTGCTCTGGCGGCTGTCTATGATAAGTAGTCTTCTCAGATCATCAGTTGATGTACCGAGACACATCTGTTTCAACTGGCGATCGTACACAGAACTCATCTATAAAATGAGAACATTTGCAGTACATTGTCGATGCATAGATCTTTGGGCGAGAGAGAGAGGACTAGTCACCGGCCCTCATATGCGGAGACTAAGAAAATTAAGTCTCATAGCCCTACACTGCATGGCCACCTCTCGGGGTTAGCTTATCGGAGTCATCACATGCCGAGGCTAAGAAAATTAAGTTTCTAGAACATCTTATCCATGGCTATTCCAGGGACTGCATCATCTCATGCGGTGAAAACTATACAAAAGTTTCCCTATTAGCGTCAGCGGACTTCGATGCCGTGAGATGTCGTAAAACGGTTGGATCCAAACGTTGTATATGTCTAAAATAAAAAGTTACGGTTAACTGCTCAAATATATTCCTATAGATGCTATACGACTGGCTTTTCCTCATCGGTCTCGCGTTCCCTAAAGGCATTTTTGTTTCCCCGGGGTTTCTGTGCTGAGAGTGCTTCTGAATAGTTATTCTGTGAGAGGCGCTTTATAAATTTATAGATACAATACAATACAATACGATGTCGTAAAACTGTTTGAATCAAATGCAAACGTTATGAAATGTGCCGGCAAAGGCCATTTTCACCATCCAACATAATTGAACGTTTTAATGATGAGAGTGTACTAAAGCGACGGGGAAACCAATGCAGCGCGTCGTTAAAGCCTTAACTAATACTGCTAAACGTATTGTGTAATCGGCATTTAAAAGTTAGATAACACAGGGTCGATGTTGACGGCCTTGACCCGCAAGATGTCGTTAAACAATAACTATAGTAACTTTGGTAATCAAATACGGAGTTTGGCTTTAGACACCTTCAGAAAGCAGTTATTCGAGGTTTTATAAGGACGACGTTAAACTTTGGAATAATTATAATAATCGTAATCTCCTAATTTATAAAGGGCTACTTTGTAGCTTAATATGCCAAATATGAAATATGAATCTGTAATATTCAAAAATAATTTATGACGACGTCAACGGCCTTTGTTGCCATAAGATGTCATTAAACTCTGAATCTAAGCTCAGGGTCCCAACTTATTCACGAGTGCTGAATAAAGGGACAGATGTCGAATAAAAAGTGAAATTTTTGGTTCTACTATGCCATACGAATGTTGAGGATTGTTTTTGAGAATTTTACCGACGTCAACGGCCTTTGTTGCCATGAAACTATCCAACACTGCACCGCGTAAGTAGAATGATCTCCTCCCTGAATTTCCTAGATTCTCAGTTCCTCCATCATCCTTGCAACCACTCCTTCAGCCTCCTCCTTGTGTTCCTAAATCTATAATCCCCGGGGTTTCCACTCAAAACTGAAGTCTCACTTTCTCAAGTACTCCTACCCTTAATCATCTGATCCTTGGTTATTTGAAACGCTATATAGTTGTCAGTACGTATGAACGCTCATAGAATTTAAAAGAAAATAATATATATAGTGAAATCGACGCCAACAGCTCTGGCAGCCAAAAGATGGTGTTAAAAACTCAGAACTTGCGCTAATGATAAGTGTCTTTGATAGACACCTTTAAAACGTGTAAATCGATGCTATATAGTCGATAATAATATTTAAAGAAATGGTTTGATCAGATCTACGGCAGTTATAGGATGTACACTGTGAGGCATAAAAAAGGAAGCCCCTGGAAAAATCGTTATTATTTCAACAATATTCAAACAATGTCAATGAAATTCATGAAATTTATAGCTAAATAGCAGGCAATGTAAAAAAATGTACAGTTTGTACTCAAACTGTCCGCCTTCAGCTTCTACGCATGCGCGAAGTCGCTTGCGTCATTCACGCACCGCCGAGTCAATGATTCGTTGGTCAAGATCGTTCCAAGCTTGCATGATTCGCTTACGAAGATCTTCAACATCACGGACCTTTGTTTTGTACACCATTTCCTGCATGCATCCCCATATTTTATAATCTACGGGATTCAGATCTCGGCTGTTAGGAGGCCATAGTGTAGGAATTATGAAGTCAGGAGTTTCATTCGTCAGAAGTGCAACCGTTTCTCGAGCTCTGTGCGCTGGAGCACCATCTTGGTGGAAAATGTAAAATTCAGAGAATTCTCGAATTTCAGGTAGAAGGTCTTCCATGAGTAAAACATCTCTGTAGTATTGGCCGTTGATTTTTACCCCCGGTTCAACAAAGTGAATCGACGTGCGCCCCAGAGAAGAAACACCGACTGACACCATCAGGGATTTGCTAAACGTCGGACGTGTGCGTAAAAGGCGGTCGGCTGCAATATCTCTTTCGAGTTCCAACTGCTACATACAGACGATCATTTTGAGTATTGCTAGGAGAAGCAACTGTGAATAATTTTTCGTCAGTAAACCAGATGAAATGCACTAGGCTAGCTGGGTAGCGACGCAACAACAGGCGAGTGCGGTCAAGTCGAGCTTGTTTGTTGGCCACGGTCAATTTATGTGCCCTATGTTTTTTCATGCATATCAAACGTAAGTCTTTCTTCACAATACGATTAACAGAACGTTGAGATATACCAACTTCCCGAGCAATTTGTCTTTGAGTACAGTGTGTTTGCGGAAAATCTTTCTGGCTCAAAACAAGTGTTTCAACTTCTTCAATTTTGTCAGCAGTTCGAGCAGTGCGCGGACGGCCACTGCCGGGAAGACGTTGCGAAGTTCCAGTACTATCAATCTTGCGAATAATCTTGTCCAATCCACTACGAGACCAGCTTTTATGAGGAAACTCTTTTAAAAATCTTTTGGCTCCATAATGTTTGTATTGTCTTAAAAATTTTATAACGTGTTTATCTTCCTCACTGAACGCCATTTTCGTAAATGGTGGAAAAAATAATGACGTCATTATTATTACGTCAACGATTTAGCGGAAATTTGTTATAGGGCCTTTTTTAAAATAAAATTATTGATTTTAACGATAGATGTTTTTGCGTAAATTGCATTTGTTTTGATCAATTATTGAATGAGTTATAACGATTTTTCCAGGGGCTTCCTTTTTTATGCCTCACGGTGTAGTTACATAATGATGAAACAACTGCATGCAACTGCTACATATTTATATAGTGCTGCTAGTGAAACGCTATGTCGGTGTATTCCCGATTCGAAAGCGTTACGACTGTGAGTTATTTTTTAGTCACGTTTGAGCGTTTCATAAAAGAATCAAAGATTGTTTCATCCATTTATCTCTATTTCAGGCTAATTTAAAAATTATGCAGCATGTCAAATTTTTTAAATATGGATTAAAACACGTTTTGCGCAGTAAGCGTTGCGAACTTGACGACAGTTTTAAGTGTTTGGCTGTCAGGGAAGATAACGTGTATTTTAATTTTCTGTTGTAAATGTAGCATTTCCCAACAGTTGTATTTCCGTTTTAAACGACGATCTGTCGTAGAGAAGACGATAAGCGTTGCCCTCCTCCTTAATAAAGGATTCAGACTGGTACTATCATATTGCGGGCATTAGCGGAGTTAACCGTCGGATGGATTCCAGTAGTTTAAAAGCGACAGAATAGATCCAGTCCTCTAACGACGTCTTATAAAATCTGGACTGTTAATGTCGCCATCCTCATTTTTGCCAGGCTTTGAACTGGTACTACCTGTCCGCCGACGTCGACATGAATTATTACTTTGAACATTATTCACCTTTCGTATCAGGCATAATACAGCTTGCACTTACTATTAAACTTACGACTAGACGCGGTTGTTTTTATATATAGCTTCGTTTGGTAACGTTGTAAGGGTGTCTAACAGGACCAGTCATTTAGTTTTACGACATATACCTTCGTCCCACCCTCACACAAATATGTGTGTTAGTGAAATGTATATAAATACATAATTATGTATGTAGAATATGCAATTAGTACCAATACTTCTGCTACTATTACTACTAGAAATAGCATGGACGTGCGCTTGTGTGATGCAAATAAAGGCTGCTTACTTACTTAGTAGAAGAATAAGAAGTAGTGGAAGAATTACTAACAGTAGTAGTGTTAGTATGTATGTCAAGTAGTAGTAGTTGTTGTTGTTGCAATAGTTATTGTAGTTATAGTAGTGACAATAGCAAATGTAGTAGTAGTGGTATATTTAATCGGACGTGACCTTTCGTAAAGGAATAGCTTTCTTTCAGTGTAAATGCGTGTATCTAACTGAATATTTCAATGGCGCCTCTGTAGTTACTTATCAAACGCGCTGCATCTGACATTACTACAGTATTCACATATGAATATACTAATTATAGTCAGGCGTATATTATTTAATTTAATAGAATTCATTATTATAAAAAGCAGTCTAAAACGTAGCGCTACAATTGTTAATTTTAGGGCTAATGGTACAAAGGAGGCTATTGCTATTGTTGTTCTTTTGTGTTGGTACCAAGGAGGTGGTATTAATAGACACGAGGAAAATGGGGCTTCTAGATGTCCTGGTAAAATCCTATATCGCCCCTTTTGTTATTCCAAAAGTTTGACGACATTTTGACTTTGACTACACACAACACGAAGAACAACGGGAAAGTAAACGATGTGAGCGACCTATGTAGCGTTGGCAAGACACGATTTACAGGTGTCTAAACAAAAGGTTAACGACTTTTTGACTGCCATGGTCGTTGCATACGAACTTCCATTAGTGGTTAAACGATATGATGGACTTATGTACAGTTGGAAAATATCAATTTTAAGGTGTCTAAGCAGAACTTAATATTATTATTCCGAAGGTATATATTTTAAAGTATAGGTGGGGATTACGTGGAACAGAGAGCATGTTCCCTTATTTATGCGTTTTTCATCGCAGAGAAACGGTGAGAACTGTTCAAAAATAATTCGATACCTCTTTTAACCATTTAACGACGAAAGGGTTAGTTTTCCATACATTATTTTAGTGCACGCTCGTCGTTAAGGTGTCAAGTGAAATAGTCAGTCTTGTTATCAAGACCTTAAACCTCAGGACCAAGACTTTGAACCTCTAGAACAAGACCGAGACCAAGACTTTAAACCTCGAGACCAAGACCAAGACTTTGAACCTCAAGACCAAGACTTTGAACTTCAAGACCAAGACCATTCAACCCAAGACTTCTTTTCCTTACAAACAAATTGTCAAGTCGAACTACTCGCTATTTTAATGAAAACGTGAGTCTTATTTTATTCAAGCAAACTAACTTTAAATGCAGACTGCACAGATTTCCGAATTCGTATTTACAAAAGTCCTTGATGCAAAATGTTATTCCAAATGCATCTTCCGACCAAGACGTGACTTGTGGGGTCTAATAAAATTCCCGCCATGTGAAACATACTTTCCATAGGTGCTGAAGTCTCTGGCACACATAGTAGTTTTTCAAGCACTGGATGTAAATGTACAAATTGTGAGCCATTTTAAATCCTCCCATGGTTTATCAGACCGTCTGGCTTCAGAAAAAGTCTCGCAGGGTTTCCAGACCCCAGCATAGCTTAGTTGCTGCTGTCGAAGGGTTTTCCTGACCAACAAGACTTGTATCCGTCCGGAGGTATTTGTCGAAGGCTATGATGCAAACAGGCTTCATAATTTTTTAATTCTTGAGTCTTGTTAAATGACTGTTCATACTGACAGCCGGTCTAGATCTTGGTCTTGCGAGATGACATGAGAGATGACATGAGAGATGACATGAGAGATGACATGAGAGATGACATGAGAGAGGAAAGGAAAAGAGATTAGACCAGAATGTATTGGACCGGATATAGATCAGAGCAAAGGAGTGGAGAGAATGTCTGTGTCTCTAAGTCCAATCAGTCTTCCAAAAGACGGTGGAATGACAACGGAAATAAACTTTAATAATTATTAATTTCTCCAAACTGCAGAGATTTTGAAATATCATGCATTTTAAAATAACAATGTTATATTTTGTTGTCGTAAGGTAGACGAAAGTTCATCTTTTCCTCTCTTCTACACAGCTTGACAATATACTGAAACCCGGTATCGTTTTGTTTTAATGTAAGGATTTGAAGCATACAGTTCCGGTTGATCCAAAAGTTTATAGTTCGTTCATACTGTGTCCATCTATGTAAACAAATTAATCTGTTACTTCATCCATCCGTCCATTAAACCAGTCATAATCTCGGAATTTCTATAGCGCTACTTATAGGTTAAGTGCAGGGCACCAGCTTATTCACGAGCACTGCATCAAGTCAATGGGTTGTTAAAAGATTACGTGCGAAGAATGACATCCGGTTGGCAGAAAGAGAGAAAGAGACACACAGACATACAGAGAGCAAGACAGAGGAACTGTTTTCAATCTGGGGTATTCAGCGGTTTCTGATTTTTCATTATTTTCAATATCCCTCGAAGCGTCTTGGACATTATTATAACAGCGCCGTGCAGGATTGGATTAGATAAGATTAAATAGGATTGGATTAGATTAAATAGGATTAGATTATATTAAATAGGATTAGATCGGATTAAATAGGATTGGATTATATAAAATTAAATAGGATTGGATAGGTTAAATAGGATTAGATTAGATTAAATAGGATTAGGTTAGATTAAATAGGATTGGATTAGATCAGATTAAATAGGACTGGAGTATATTCATCCATTCATTCTGTCATTGATTCGCTTCTCGGTCGCACGATCTTTTAAAAAGTCTTCTTGTTCATTCGTTCATTCATTCGTTCATTCACTCATTCATTCGTTCATTCATTCATTCATTCATTCGTTCATTCATTCATTCGTTCGTTCATTCATTCGTTCATTCATTCATTCGTTCATTCATTCATTCGTTCATTCATTCATTCATTCATTCATTCATTCATTCGGCCAGTGTGTTTGTCGATCGTGATCGTCTTAAGTCGGATGAGTTCGGTGTCTCTCGGATTGGCCACCAGGTGGCAGTCGTGACCTCGGCTGGAACTGGACGATCGTCTCTCGAACGATGACCTTGAAGACTGCTGACCCCGGTTGAAGGTCGAATAGACGACGAGGACCTGTGGGTCTCCGTTGGCCCCCCTGTTTGACCACGGGGTCCCATCGGGGCTCTTTCGGACCCGGCTGCAGTTGAAAGTCTCTCGCTTGGTTTCGCTTGAATCGTTGCCAAGGACGCGGTTCGTCTAGAACAGAAGGTCCAAATTCTGTGATCATGTGAAGATGATGAATAGGATTATGGACATGAATATGATTGGTAGGATCATGATTATGATCACGAATATGAATTTGATTAGCATTAATGAAATCATCATAAACAACATGAATAGGATTATTACGATAGTGATTATGAATATGATAATTAAAACGAACATGATGAAAAGGATTATGGACATGAATATGATTGATAGGACCGTGATTATGATAACGATCATGGCTAGGATTAAGATAAATGATGTCATCATAAACAAAATGAATAGGATTATTATGATCGTGATCATGAATATGATCATGATCATGCAGAATTGGATTATGGTTTTGATTGAGATCATGACCAACAAACATGAATAGAATTATGATCATTTTAACGCATTTTCCTGGTTCGTTCATCTCTAGGAACTCTACCTTGACTCACAGAGATACTCCAACCGAAGGTCTTAGGCCTACCTGTTGCGATTCTTTGGAGCGTGACGATCCTGCGTCACACCTCAGCGCCGCCGAGGCAGCCTTCTGGAATCCTCTGTTCATCGTACAGTAGAGAATGGGGTTCTGAGCGCTGTGGGAGTGGCCCAACAGCAGGGCAAAGGACAGCGCCACTAGCGACTCATTGAGCGCCTCCTTGCGACCAAAGTCGACGTAGAGACTGATGACGTAATACGGCATCCAGGACACGGCAAACAGCACGGCCAGTAGAAGCAACATCCGGGCGACCCGCCTGCGTCCGGCCATCACGTGACTGTAGACTACCGACCCCTGGTGTCGGAGCGACTTGTCTCCGTGTATGAGACGTCTTCCGGTCGAGGTGTAGCTGAGTCCGACGACGGTTCCTGGGAGGACGTAGATGAAGACGAAGAGGAAGGTGTCGAAGATCCTCCTCGATTTATCCGAGGTCCACGTTTCGACGCAGAAGGGTAGGAAGTCGCCGTTGAAGCAGGCGTAACCCTGGAGGGTGCGCGTCGTCGCCAACGGGGTCATGATCCCGCAGCTCACTGCCCATATAAGGACAACGACCGCCGTCACGTGACCGGTGGTCGTGATTCGTCGAGACTTGACCGGATGTCGAATGGCGAAGTAACGGTCAAGACTGAGGAACATGATCGTCATTACACTCGAACCGACAGACACTCCTACACAGACAATGGAAATTGTATGACAGTGGAAATTAGATGACAATGGAAATTGTATGACGATGGAAATTTTATGACAAACTCTGACACGATTGTAATTTGTTGTCCGGTATATCATGATATCAATAGAAATTGAAATGTAATGTAATTTGTAATGTTGTGTAAATTGCGACGAAGCGTAAAATTTAATGGTACTGCAATGTAAATTGTGATGCAATACAGCGCGTAATGTAGGCCTAATGTAAATCGTAACATAATGTAAATTGAAATGAATTGTACATTGCAATGAAATGTAAACTGGAGTGCATGTATGCCTGACACGACGTAACACTCGTAATTAAGATGGTCCCCTATGCTTTAGAAAATTTGAGATCACACGGTTACGATTACGAGTACGATGAACCTGAAGAGTCAAAGTACTTTAGTACTTACGGAGATTTTTAACGACATTATTACATGGTTTGTTGTAAAAGAATCGCCAACCGTTCGCAACGTATGCTTCTGATTCACTTATTTCCTGCTTACAACGTAACTAGAGTCCCGAGAATGGTCTTTTCTGGAGTTGACGCTGTATAAATGTCTATTTACATTTAAGGCTACACTTACAAATTCCACTACTGAGCCTGCCTGTCACATTACGACAAAGATATCGTAAATTGTTTTGCCGACGGGAAATGCGTTAAAGAATTTATTAGGTTGTTTCTATTAGCTGCTGAATCACTGCGTAACTGACTGTAATGCCTTTTGAAAAGAAATTGCGCTAAAGGAATCGCTTACGCGACCGATCGCCATCTTAGATTCATCAGATATCAAACGTTTATTGCGGATTTCGATATTGAAACTGTCTAAGTCAAATTGGAAGATATTTCTTTTTGAGCCAAATAAGAGATAAATAACCATATTTTTTATTGCTATTTATTGTTTTTTTCCTGGTAGCTTAGGTATTATAGATGCACGAGAGTAAGGTGGTTAGCGTGTTGGACTGTCAACCGAGAGTTAGGAGTTCAAAACCCCAGAAAAAATGTTTGCTTCGTGATTTCTACACCACCTGCGGCCTTAACTAACTCAGCTAAGTGAGTACATTGACCGTACACTGTCAGTTGGAAGACCAGACGGCAAGGGAGAGTACTGGCCACCCACCATCATATGCCGAGTCTGAGAAAATGAAGTTCTTCCTTCGACAGAGACCGTGGATGAGTTATGGATATAGAGTTAATTCACACTCTTACAAAGTTAAGTTCAATTGGCGATTCAACAGTTTAACCGTTAACGACATCTTGTGGCATTAAGTTTAGACAGTTAATCCGTGTTTGAAGGCAGTTGATGAATATAATGGCGTTGTGTGACACGTGTTAAAGGTATCTAACATAATCATTATTTTGTGTCGAACGACAGTTTATCGCTGCAGGATTGTTGTCGTCGACATCACCACACCAACATTAAAGATTTGCATCTGGCGTTCAAACGCGGTTGACGAATATATAGCATTGTTTCACAGTGTTTTAGAGGTGTCTAATCAGGTCGTTTGATTATTTTGTGTTTAATGAAATCTTGTGGCTGCCAGGGCCGTTGACGTTAAACTTGCCTTACCAATCATGTTACAATTAAACTGATAGGTGGTTAGTTGCTGTTTAATGAAACTGTATCATAACGAAGGTGATTAGCGTCGCCCTCCTCCTTTCTCCAGGCTTGCGATTGACACCATCACAGTTAGGGTAATGGCGGAGTTATAATAAGCCTCTGTTCTCTTTGATTAACGACATCTTTCGGCTGCAAGGGCTGTTGACGTCTACGTTACCTTACTTTTACTAAGACTCGGGCCAATAACAGTCTTCCATCCAGCATTTGACTGATAGCGGGTCTTATTTATAGTGAGAAGGTAAGACTTAAAAGAGGTGTATAAGACACACTTCTTTTAGTCTTCATTGATGTCGCTCAGGCTTCAGTCTATGATAGCTAGGCTTGTCGTTCATCAGCCGAGGTGTCGAGAGTTCCAACTGGCGATCGTACAGAGACCTATAAAATGGGGACATTGGCAGTACACTGTCGATGTATAGAGCTTTGGGTGAGAAAGACGACTGGTCACCTGCCCATATATGCCGAGACTAAGAAAATAAAGCCTCATAGTCCTACACTGGTTTGTCATATCTCGGGGTTAGCTTAACGGAGTCATCATATGCCGAGACTAAGAAAATTAAGTCGCTAGCACATCTTATCCATGGCTGTTCCAGGGACGGCTCCATATTTTCCTATTACTGGAACCGGTTACGGTTTCGTAGTCGAAAACCGATTTCATTACGAGATATACGGTTTTGAGGTGTGTGATTTATCTATCGCCAGTTCGTACCTTGTAGATATCCGGTGGCTTTGCAGAGGAATTCTCCGTAGATCCAGACCTTGTAGACCAACTGACAAACGGTGAATGGAATGCAGACGAGAGTTACTACAGAAGAAGAAAGAAAACCAGTTTCATGCACTTGACAACAATATATCAGTAAAAGGGTTTTTGAGTGTGTGCGTGCGTATGTCTGTCAGTATGTGTCTTTCTGCCTGTGTATCAGTGTGTCTGTCTCTGTGTGTGTCTATCTGTATGTATGTGCGTGTGCATTATTTGATAAACAGAGGTAATTAAAACGCGATCATACGTTCATATGAGAATTCCAGTTGTAAACATAAATATATAGTTATCCAGACAGACAGACAGACAGACAGATAGATAGATAAATAAATAGACAAACAGATACATAAATAGACAGATAGACAGACAGACAGAAGGACAGACAGACAGACATACAGACAGACGGACAGACAGACAGACAGATAGACAAAACAGACCGCTGATGTTAGTTGCCAGCCTCAGTATAACAAAGTGATAAGAAAAGCATTTAGAGAAGATGAGCGTGTGGGGACATCTAACGACCGCCATGTCCGTTGACGTCGACCTTTGTTAACTGACCGACTTCATCAATAGAAGCGTTTAACGACATCTTATGGCATCAAAGAATGCGAACGTTTATAGGAAGAAATTTTACTCAGGTTTCACTCTAGCTGTCTAGCATGAACAAGAACATTTGTGACATTCCGATTCAGTGATGGATTTGGCGCCACAAGTAAACGACATCTTTTGTTGAAAAAGGCAGTTGGCGTCGATATAGATTATTTAGAAAAATTATCACCTTTCGTATGGCATAATAAACCATTTCGGCGATCTTATTATTATTGTTGTAATCACTATAATCATCATCACCATCATCATCGTCATGAATATCATCGTCGTCGTCGTCAGCAGCATCATCGTCATCATCCTTGTCATCATCATCATTATACTCATCATAATCAATAATATTATTTTTAACCAAGGTAGGAATGATCCCTCAGGTGAGAAAAAATTGTCCAGAGACAGAACGAAATAGGCATCTCCTACAATTCTGGCATAAAATATAATTATTATTATTATTATTACTGATTATTAGTACTATTCCAAGGTTTAATAGTATCGCTGATGTTGACGACAATTTAAAATCATGTATGATATTACTTTAAAATTCTTTTTTGTTGGTAAGTGTTCCTTTGCGCGCAGGATCCATTCAAGCTGATATAAGTTATTAAGAACATTAATTTTGGTCATTATATAACGTTGTTTGATTACGTGTTTAAGGTGTCTAAGTTTGGTGCAGTGTTTACAGTAGAATAGACATAGACATAGTATCGACACCTTACGTAAACATCTCTACTGACCAAAGCAGTCATTGATCGATAGTTCAATGACATCTTTTGGCAACAAAGGCCTTTGACACCAGTAGAGATTATTTTAGGCATAACACAGCTTGGTAGGTTAGTTACTGTTTAACTACACTGTGTCATAACAAAGATGGTTAGCGTCGCCCTACTCCTTTCTGCAGGCTTTGACTGGCACTACCACATGTAGAGTAGTCGCTGAGTTGCTGCTGCGCTTGGTTGGTTAGTTGGTGTTTAACGACGCTGTGTTATAAAAAGTCCAACGTCGCCCTTCTCCTTTCTCCAGGCTTGGGACTAACACTAACAGAGGTGCGGTTAGTGGCGGAGTAATATTGCCAATTACGAAAATGATCGCTATGTAGCGTTGGAAAGAAACGATTTACAGGTGTTTAAAGATAAGTTTCAGCATGAGTAACTGTTATTATAGTGCATAATCTTGAGCGTTTAACGTCTTCTTGTGGCTGCAAAGAGCCGTTGTTTTCGACCTCACCTATCTACGTACTGGATTTTCCTAGGTGGATACAACGCTGCTGAACGAAAGTAATAACTATATAGCGAAGTAGAGACCCGATATAAAGGTGTCTAAATAGGATATAACGTTAACCTTAGTTCTGAGCGTTGAACATCTGAGGGCTGCCAACGGCAGTTTACGTCTTACCTAATCACTCAGAGGCATTTCTAGTTGTAAACAGTGATTGGTTGGATATATTTAACGATGCTGTATTTCATAACAAAGATGATCATCCTCACTTTTAGTCACTTATCTAGGCTTCGGACTAGAACTCCATACCAGATATTACTAGCTTCGAGTGTTTAACGAGCAGTAGCAGAGTTTTAAATAGCATAGAGAAGTCGATCCATATAACAGCATTGGATGAAATTGTTTTGTGGTTTCTAAGTTAGATCTTTTTATTGTTGTATTGCTTGTCCTGTTTGAATTGCAGTAGGCCTATTGTTATTCTGTGTTTAACGAAACCAATGTTATATGTCGCCGACAATTTACTGAAGGATGGAAGTCAATTTATATATAGTTTTACACAAAATTATTTTGAAGGTGTCTAAATTAGATTTTCGTATTGTTGTATTGTTGGCATTGTTTGTAGTGTAGTATTGTTATTCCGTTTTTATGACGTCTTAAGGATACCGTGGTCGTTTATATTGTTGTTTTGTTTGTATTGATGTATTGTATTGTTTTTATTGTTCTATTGTTGCTCAGCGTTTAACGACGCCGTAACTCTGCCGTGACCGTTGACATAAACTCGTTGGTCTCCTTTCCATAGTAAACGATCGTTCTGTCAAATTGCGGCTTAGTTTCTTCAGGTCGAAAGCTCCTCTGATGACTGTCTCTTGATTTGGCTCTACATAAATTTGCAATTACGATTGTATTACGTTTTATTCTATTGTATATATGTGTTGTATTCTCTGGGGCGATGAACAGGCTGTAATCTAGTCCCCCTCTTGTGGGGGGGAAACAAGTTTCCTGGGGGGGATTTTCCACCCCAACACGTGTCTACATTACGATATTGCTGGATTCTGGGGGGAAACATCAATCCTGGGGGGGAAATATACCCCCCCAAAGACGTCTAGATTATTCACTGGGCGATGAATACTGGTGCATTTCTTAGGCGAGTCTGCGGATGAACCATTTGACTAGATAAAGCTGTCCGTTCAAATGAAACGCTTGACGGAGCGAAGCTATTTTATGCAATGTAAACAAGATTATTGAAATGTCTCGATACGCTCGATCTGCGCATGTGCACTCGGTCGTCCGCGATACGCATGCGCAGTAGGTTTTCGGTCTGCCCTTAATGCGCAAACGGTATATTTAGTTCTCGGTGCGCATGCGTGATAGGACATCTAGCGGGAATTTTCCGCATCGGAGACTGAAGATACGGATCGGTCCAATTTCAGTATTGCATCTCGAAGGGAGAAAATTGGATTCTAGATAATAACAGAAATGTTCGAGAAGATAGATGGGAAAGAAAAACTGCATAAGACAATATGTGTTGCACGACGAGACAGGGAAATCAAAGATCATCAGAGAGATAGGGAAAGGAGGAGGTGGAGGAGGACGAGGACGAGGAGGAGGACGAGGACGAGGAGGAGGAGGAGGAGGAGGAAGAGGAGGAGACGTGGAGGAGGAGGAGGAGGAGGAGGAGGAGGAAGAGGAGGAGGAGGAGGAGGAGGAGGAGGAGTAGAAGGAGATGAGGTGGAGAGGAGGAGGAGGAGGAGGAGGACGTGGAGAAGGAGGAGGAGGAGGAGAAGGAGGAGGAGGAGAGGAGGAGGTGGAGAGGAGGAGGAGGTGGAGAAAGAGGAGGAGCAGGATGTGGAGGGGGAGGGGGAGGAGGAGGTGGAGGAGGAGGAGTAGAAGGAGAGGAGTAGGAGGTGAGGAGTAGGAGGAGAAGGAGTAGGAGGAGGAGGAGGAGGAGGAGGAAGAGGAGGAGGAGGATGTGGAGGAGGAGGAGGGGGAGGAGGAGGAGAAGGAGGAGGAGTAGGACGAGGACGAGGAGGACGAGGAGTAGGAGGAGGAAGAGGAGGAGGAGGAATAGGAGGAAGAAGAGGAAGAGGAGAAGGAGGAGGAGGAAACAAATCTATGCTGTTCGATGGCGTCCAGTTCTTTGACCAAGGCTGCTCGTTATGTAACAATTTACCTACTGAAGTTCGCTCCGTTCCACTTGTTACGGACTTCAATGCATTTTTTCGAACATTAAAGACACTTTTTCTATCTGACTGATGACTGTGTAAACAACGCCTCTGAGATGCATTCAAGATGCGCTATCAAGTTTTCTGTTGCACTGCATTACAAGTGAGACTGTTGTTGTAACAGATGTGATAATGAAAGGGAACAGTAATTTCACCGAAGATTCTTATTCTATTAGGGCCTCCTTATAAGTTTTAATACAGTTTGATGATTTTTGTGGCTAAACGTGTAATTATGATGATAATTATGAGATTCTTATTCATTTTCAAATTTTTATATTATGATCCAGTCAATGCATTCAAACGGCCGCAGAAAAATTAAAACAGATTTTTTTTAATCCGAAGGTTTGACGTCATCATATGACATCAATTCAATAGTATGAACAATACATTTTTTAAAACAGAATTAACAGAGTCCAACAGACAGCATTTAGAAGTGTCAAAACAGCACCTTACGACGTTCATAATTGTCATTTATTAACCTCATAAATTATATATATTTTTATGTATAATGTTAATAATTTCAATGATACTTGTATCATGAAAAGACAATCTTTAGTGCACGTTAGACAACATCTTGCATTAATTGGTATACACAAGACTTTTAAAATATAAAATAAATTAAATGAATGTTTGATAAACATTTATAATGTACATGAGATTTGTAATATAGTTATTCAATTATAAAATAGCCTTATTATCAAATGTACAATACATATTATTATGACATGAAATTTTTTTATTTATTTTTATTTTTAAATTTTCAATTTTTTTATATATTCATTACAATAAAACAATATTATATAAATGCATGCAAACATTGAAAACTTCAGTTCTTCATCATATGCTATAAATTAAACAAAATAAAACACAACTGTAATATGATCAGAGATTATTAATTTATTACGTTTAATTTTTGATACAGCTTCATTGGTTATTTATTATATATGGAATTTTGACATGTAATTCTTGTTTTAGTCATAAATTATTACATAAGTAATCAAAATAAAAAAGCAATATTAACATAATATATACAAATGGGTAAAAAAAGAAAATAACCTACAACATATTTATAGTATGTATATATTTCACCCCAACAGCTAAAAACCTTAAAAATTTTGAAACGACATAAAACAGATTTCTAGCGTTGTTGTTTATGAACCGTTATGTGGCAGCGTTTTAAAGGTGTATAATGAGATCATTTGTAATTGTGTGTTTAGCGACATGCAAATTGCTGTGTCAAACCAGCCAGGTTTCGTGAGAGTTCAGTCTACATTTGGTTTATTGACAAAGGTCTTGAGCAACGTAATGCGATAAGTCAGCGGCATTGGGTCGAATATGTGAAGCTTTCGCATTTCGGGCATGTACAGCGGACGAGTGGAGATTACCTATAGATAGGGAGCTTATCCGAAGCACGATTCCTGGATTAAGAGCTCAAGGAAGACCTAAAATTACATGGACTGATAATAAAAAGTCGAGGACTAATTCATAATTCGATCAGTTACTCGAGGAGACGAAAGATAAAAGCAGATTGAACAAAATTGTCCGTGATGCGACCAATATTCGGATCGAGAACGGTTGAAAAAAGTATAGATTTTAGCGTCTGTTTTCAAAATATTTGTCATATTGACCTTAACAGCACTTGATGCCATAAGATGTCTTTAAACCAAATGAAACCATCGAATCGCCAGTTGAAAACTTAAACATATTGGAATTTGAAACTAAGGTCGACTCCTGCGGTTTTGGAAGCCGCAGGCTGTCGTTAAACACAAAATAACAATAATCTCTTTGAACACCTTTAAAACGGTGTTAAATAATGCTACATAAGCGTCAGCTGCGCCAAGTCCTTTATTTATGAGTCCACATTGCAAAACTTTTACTGAAAGGGACTCTGCAAGGGATCATAATTCTGTCACTACTGGAACCATGGTAGTGCCAGTCTCGTGGATGGGAAAACGAGGAGGGTGAATCCAACGGTTCTGACACCGGGCTGTCTCCATTTTTTTATTCTACATGGCAATAAAAGTCAACAAACAACATGACTCTTGTGGAATTATAATTGAAGTTGCGATCTAAAATTTCTAGTAGTTGTCGCGTGAGGAGATCGACGACAACGACGAGACGGCATCATCATTATGATGTAAGCGTCGTTGCCGGTCGAGATAGGATGATGACGGACGAAAGCCAGTCTCCACTGGGTCAACAATGAAGGCAGCTAGGCCGAGGTGTAATCGGACACCACACAGCCAAGGTGTAATAGGACACCTCGCGGCTATGGTGTAACCAGACACCGCCCGCGCTGCAGGCGAGCGACGACCCGCGGCGCGAAGAGCAATCTGACACTAATTGACGATAGCTTGACGTGGAGAGGGGGCTGACCGATGCACGCGGAAGTTCCTACTTAACGGAAGGAAAACGAGAATACGGGACTTATACTGCTGACGAACGCGACGTGTGAACATCGGTCGAGCGAGAAACATCGGGAGGAACGACCAGCGGGGCGGCAGTGTATAGTCCGTCAGATTCAGAGACTGACGCGAAAGAACGATCTGGAGTTAGGCTGTACGAAGCAACATTTGAGATAGTCCGATTTAATAACTAAACGCTTTAATACTACGTGGAAGTTCCCGTAGAGTTAGTGTATATATATATATTTGTTTCTTTAATTAAATTCATTTATTAATTAAACAAAGTTCGTCGTGAATCTTCTATAGAAAAGTTAGGCACGTTAAATAAAAGTGCAAGTAAAAGAACAAGCAGTCGAGGGTCGACATCAACACACGGCAAACACACGACAGGGCGACCTCCGATTGCGACATTGGCGCAGTCGACAGGGTTTTCAACTGAAGACGTCACGACGAAGAGCGGAACCGGAAACGGAAAAGAGGAATCTCAACAGATCGGGACCAGCGGCGAATACAACCCTTCGCAACTGGAGAAATCGAGTGCCGGACTCCGGAGACGAAGGACTCGAAGGAACCGACAGCAACAGGCAAGGACGAGGAACAAGAGCGCCGACGGACGACCGACCATCGCTAGCAACGACGGACGGGAGTGGCAACGGAGGACAGCGGATCAGCCAAGATACCAAAAGACGGAGCACGCTCGACGTATTCAGAGGGTAAGTCCTTACTGGTAGTCGTGGTAATCTGTGAGGTTGCGGTTGAGGTCTGGATGAGGATTGGTGTGCGAATAGCCGAGGCTTTTGCGTAGCTCCTTTTGCTCAGTTCTGTTCTTGTTGTATTTGTGGTAGAATTTTAGGACGTTGTTTTCTTTGATTTCTGACCAGCGGTGACTCTCCTCTAACTTACTTATCCTTTTCTATTAGTGAGCGGACTGTTGGAAGATGGATAAGTTGTCGGCATGGAAAAGAATGATGGTGCGGAACATACCCCATCACAGACTAGTCGCATATCTGAGAAAGATGGGACTAGGAGAGGAGGAATTGGATCCCATGAATATGAACCAGCTCCGAGAGGCTAGCGCTGAAATAATTGTTTCTGGACGGGAGGCCCCGCCAGAAGTAAGTGAGGAAGTAAGCGCAGGTAGCCTAGATAGCATTATTAACACGACAGTGCAGAGGCAGCTAGTCGAACTCAAACGATTAAAATACGAGAGAAAGAAAGAAAAGAGAGAGACTCAGGCTCCTTGGGGAGACGCAGGCTGAGAAGCTCAGGATAAGTAGAGAGGAGAGCAGGCTGCTTGAGGAGAAGCGGGCTGAGAGATTAAGGTTTCAGGAGAAGTTGAGGAAAGAAGAAAAGGAGGAAACAGAGAGACTCAGAATGCTAGAGGAAAAGCAGGCTGAGAAGCTCAGGCTTCAGGAGGAGAAGCAGAGGAAAGAAGAGAAAGAGGAAGCAGAGAAATTAAGGCTTCAGGAGGAGAAACGGAGGAGAGAAGAAAAAGCGGAAAGATCGAGGAGAGAAGAGAAAGAGGAAGCAGAGAAATTAGGGCTTCAGGAGGAGAGGCGGAGGAGAGAAGAAAAGGAAGAGGCAGAGAAGAGAGAGAAGGAAGTCCGAGAGGAAAGGGACGCAGAGAGGAGACTCAGAGACGAAAGGGACTATAACTTAAGGCATTCGGTCGTAGGACGAATGATAACGTATAGTGAAAGCTTGCAAGGACTCTTACCGAGATCCCCAAGTGACCATGCGCAAATCCCTGGTTTCTTTGTGCATTGTGAAAGGGTATTCGACTCTTGCGCTGTCCCGGACGACCTTCGTAGCAGATTACTCTTGACCTGTCTAGATAATCAGGCCAGAACAGTGACAGCCAGAATTCTCATTGACTCGACCCAGAAATCGGTGCCTGTTAAGATACCCTGGCGAACTGATCACCAAAAGGCGCTAGATAAATTCATGCACGATTTGAATAACGCTGTACGTCTGCAGACAATTGACTACGGCAGAGAGTTTGGTCTATCGACTGACGCTTCAGACAAAGCAGTCGGTTGCTGCTTATTCCAAATTCAAGACGATGGAGCAGAACGGCCAATATATTTCGCCAGTTCTAAATTAGATGCTACGCAAGCGCGTTGGTCCACTGTGGAACGCGAAGCGGATGCTGTGATTTTTGCGTTGAAGAAGTTTAGGAATTGGATTTTTATGTCAAGGACCACCCTCTATTCTGATCACGGCCCCTTGACTTTCCTAACTGCTTCTACGCCCACAAGTGCTAAACTTGTGAGAGGGGCTCGGGCCCTCCAGGACTTCGATAGTTCTTTTGAATATCGACCTGGGGCGCTGAATATTCCCGCTGATCTTTTGTCCAGACTATGATTGAGGAAGAAGGCGGACTACCATGTAAGGCACCGCGACAACTGTAAATATAATTTCTAACTGTGCTGATATTTTGTATTTTTATGGGAACGACGAGGACATGGTCTGGAGGAAATCGATGGAGGGAACGACATCATTCTCAGCCGGGAGACGAACCAATGACTGGCTTTGTCCTCCCCCGGGAAGGGAGGTGTCGCGTGAGGAGATCGACGACAACGACGAGACGGCATCATCATTATGATGTAAGCGTCGTTGCCGGTCGAGATAGGATGATGACGGACGAAAGCCAGTCTCCACTGGGTCAACAATGAAGGCAGCTAGGCCGAGGTGTAATCGGACACCACACAGCCAAGGTGTAATAGGACACCTCGCGGCTATGGTGTAACCAGACACCGCCCGCGCTGCAGGCGAGCGACGACCCGCGGCGCGAAGAGCAATCTGACACTAATTGACGATAGCTTGACGTGGAGAGGGGGCTGACCGATGCACGCGGAAGTTCCTACTTAACGGAAGGAAAACGAGAATACGGGACTTATACTGCTGACGAACGCGACGTGTGAACATCGGTCGAGCGAGAAACATCGGGAGGAACGACCAGCGGGGCGGCAGTGTATAGTCCGTCAGATTCAGAGACTGACGCGAAAGAACGATCTGGAGTTAGGCTGTACGAAGCAACATTTGAGATAGTCCGATTTAATAACTAAACGCTTTAATACTACGTGGAAGTTCCCGTAGAGTTAGTGTATATATATATATTTGTTTCTTTAATTAAATTCATTTATTAATTAAACAAAGTTCGTCGTGAATCTTCTATAGAAAAGTTAGGCACGTTAAATAAAAGTGCAAGTAAAAGAACAAGCAGTCGAGGGTCGACATCAACACACGGCAAACACACGACAGGGCGACCTCCGATTGCGACAGTAGTAGTATTCGTTTATTATTTAGTATCACGTTGGTGTCTAATGCACAAGGCATCAACCAATGGCGCACCAAAATCAATCCTCAATCAGGTCCATATCTTGAAAATCAGACCAACTTGATTTGATATATTGCCACCGTATAAGGCGATATTCCGGACGCAGCTTTTATGTGGCGCTAAAATGTTTCATAAATCCACAAGTGCGTTAAACAGCAGAAATACATATGCATATGAAAATATGTTGCTATAGTAACGACACTCAACGGTCCTCAGGATTCTGCTTCTGAACTTCTGCGTCAAGAGAGCGGTTGCCACATAAAATACGGATAATCCTTTTAATTGGTGGCGCGCCATAGTCGAACGGTGACGCTACAGTCCGACTAACGCAATGAACGCCGTTTTATGATTCTTGTATGGAACGCCGTGCCGGTCCTAATTCACCTGCCTGAGTGGGTTATGTCAGCATCGCTCTCTTTTGAGTAATATATCTCATCGTTTCGCTATGCAGTTTTTGTATTGCTTTTCCAAGCTTTTATGTCCCACTCTTCAAGAATGCCTACCCTAATCCATTCCTCCTCTTCCAAAGCTTTTTCTTCCTTAACGAAATTGGCGTTAACAGCTGCTCTGCCTCTTCTCTGTGGTCTCTCTGACATTCAAACTCGAATCTTCCCTTAACATCTCTGTTGAGATACGCTTAGGACTTTTCCTGATCTTACGACAGTGACTGCTGACAGCTGTTCAATAAAAGACGCTACTTACTAACATCAGAACATGACTTATGCCCAGGGCTGTAGTCGAGGGTATACGCGGGTATACAGCGTATACTCACCTCTAGAGACCGTGTACTCACCTCACAAAATATATATATTTATTTATATTAAAACACTGTAGCGCATACTCACAAATTACTGTAGCGTATACTCACCTCTAATTTGTTTTGGAAAATTAACCGGTAGCGCATACTCACCTCTAATTTTACCACTGCAGCCCTGCTGATGCCTGCTATGCTGCAAGTAAATTACTTATCTTTGTTGATATACACTGTGTCCACGATAAAGTAGAACACTAGACTTTGTGAAATATCTTGGTCAATTGTAGTATTATAGATACTAAATTTGGTGCACATGAACTTCAGTCTATTCTATCCATACCCTGCAAATTTTATGACAATTGATGCAACGGTTACGAGGATTGGGTGGTTCAGAAACCAAGTTACCGAACAGTAAAACGCATAGAATTACGTCATTTTTCTGGCTACCGCAGGGGATACATAGGCTGTTGTTTATAAGCGTCATTTTCGGAAACAGTTAGACTACGAGACCTGTTTTACGTAACAGTAGTTGGTTGTAAAGAAATGGTTTTCAGCGCAGAGGACAAGATTTTAATCAAGGACTTGAGAGAGACGAAGGGGTATGGCGCAAGGAGACTCTTTACAGAATTTCCAATGAAAATGCGTTTTACTGTTCGGTAACTTGGTTTCTGAACCACCCAATTTCAAAAGGGTATATCCTCGTAACCGTTGCATCAATTGTCATAAAATTTGCAGGGTTTGGATAGATTAGACTGAAGTTCATGTGCACCAAATTTAGTATCTATAATACTACAATTGACCAAGATATTTAACAAAGTCTAGTGTTCTACTTTATCGTGGACACAGTGTATATAGTTGTTTGTTGAATGATGTACCGTATATTAAATACAGACATACATAAACACATACATACATGTACATACATACATACATACACACATACATACATACATACATACATACATACATACATACATACATACATACATACGTACATACATACATATATACAATGTCATACATACATACATACATACATACATACATACATACATACATACATACATACATACATACATACATACATACATACATACATACATACATACACACATACATACATACATACATACATACATACATACATACATACATGCATACATACATACATACATACATTCATACATACATATATACGTACATACATACATACATGTATATAGTTTTATTTTTAGGTCTGACGAATGCGAGAGTAGTAATAGAAAATAAAAAACAAACAACGAATAAATACATGGGCCTATAAAAACAAACAACCCTAATACACCAAATGAAACAAGATATCGTGACTCGTATAACCATCCTGTTTTCAAATTCTGTTCTAAATTTGTCTTTTCCAGTTTGGTTTCTGCCTTTTTTTTCAACAGTAAAAGATAATTCGCAGCAATGAGTGCCTGTATAATATATCATTGCTTATAACGGGGGACATCTGCCGTTGGCCCCTCACTTAACGGATCTTGATTTGCCCCTTGGCTTTTCCAGTTCTTCGGGAATAAACTTGCGCCAAAGCAGCATGTGTTCCATAGTTATGTGACGATATAAAAACCGTCCGCAGAAAATCCCATTAGCCCACGTTGACCGAAGACCCCCAACAGATGACCTCTGCCCATTGGTCATTTCCAGTGAATTATGGGCATTTGAGGTCAATATATTCGGCCCAGCCGCGTGCCATTTAACGGATATAACACACGAATTATGACCGCGGCTCTCCACTTCATTGCATTCCTGATATGCGTACCTACATACATATAACATAAGCACATACAATCATACATGGATATATACACACATACATTTATACATACCTACATACGTACGTACGTACATAATAATACATACATACATAAATACATGCATGCATACATACATACATACACACATATAAATATTGCATATACACACGCATGCACATGTGGTCACATATTACATTCATGCATAGTATACGTACATTCATGAATACATATATACGTACTTACATTCACACACACGCACACATTCATACATACATGTATGCACACATACATACATACATTGTACATACATGCATACCTACGTACATACATAATAGATAGGGACATAAATACATTCACACACTAATAATCCGACATATATCCAAGCATCTTCTGTACTTAGCCTAATATCATCACGCACATTATGTGATACATTCGTATCTGTGTCGTTAAGAAGAGTAAAGGAGATTGGAAGTATGTGAAGAACGCGTCTACTGTTTGGGTGGATTCGCTGATAATGCCCCATATAAATGCATTATTTCCGCGTGTAATGGTCAGGCTGTGGGCGATGTGCGACTGATGGAATGGACTTTCCCGGAAAAAGCCCACGGCAGGTCTAGGATAATTCTGGATCAAAGTGGAGGAGGTTGACCCGGTGCATAAAAACGGCAACTAATGGATTTGACAGTAGCGACACCTATGGGCGATGAAAAGTTATGGCATTAGACAAAATAGCAGATGCTTAGATATGAATCTATGAATGCATGTATGTATGATTGCTTGTAGGCCTATGTAGCTATGCGTGCATGAATGTAGATATTTGTGTGTGTATACATGTAAGTATGAATGTATGTATGTATGTATGTATGTATTATGGATGTATGTATGCAATTATGTATGTATGTATGTATGTATGTATGTGTGTATGTATGTATGTATGTATGTCTGTATGTATGTATGTATGTTTGTATGTATGACATTGTATGTATGTATGTATGTATATATGTATGTATGTATGTATGTATGTATGTACGTATGTATGTATATATGTATGTATGTATGTATGTATGTATGTATGTATGTGTGCATGTATGTATGTATGTATGTATGTATGTGTGTTATTTGTGTAAGTAAGTATGTAGGTATGTATGTTCGTATATATGTACCTGCCTATTTGTAATGCGCAGTTTAAGAACCTCGTAAGGGCGTTCAATATGGCAATCTGACAGATCTAAAAGGTGCGTTAATAGATGGTTTGAAAATGTATGCATGTTTGTATGTATTTATGTATGTGTATGTGTGTATCTAAAGATTCAAGAAGCGCCTTCTGGAAAACTCCGTAAAAGCATCGAAACTGAATTCCTTTTTAACAAAACATTTCTCTTCAGCGTGCTTTTTAAATCCTCCTTTGCTTCTTCATTAATGGTGTGTAAGTTATATATATTAAAATAGTCTGATTACTTCAGAAGTATTGTTCGAGACAAAATTTTGTGTAGAGTGCACATTTTAGCTCCTCCTTTCTACCATTATTAGGGGTGTGTAAAAGAAATTTATTACAATAGTCGGCTATTGTTTTTATCAACCTCGACCTTTGACCTTTAGGGAAACGAATTAATTGCAGATGCACTCGTGCAGTAAGTGTTATGAACGTTCCAACTGCACTTATGTACCTGCAACTAATTATCCTTCTAGATTAATGAGGGTCGAGGTTAGAGCGCTAACAATCTCATTAATCACACTGTTCCATTCAACATGCGACCTCCATTTATAACTAATACACAAATGTATGGATTAACGATCCTGGCTGTCACAAGATGTCGCTAGCCTATGAGTAATATTACTGCATGATTTTCCAATCAAAAGCTCTTTTTAGACACCTTTAAAACAAGAGCATTTGATGCAATATATTGTTCATAAATATGCAAGATAGCAACTATCTCGTAAAATGGCTTAGATACAACAGTTTCAAGTGTCAAATCTTTGAAGCCATTTTCCCAAAACTAAAAAAATCCGACATACCTGGTTATTACTGCAAGCCCTTCAATTATGAACATCGTAAGGTGCTGTTTTGACACTTCTAAATGCTGTCTGTTGGACTCTGTTAATTCTGTTTAAAATGTATTGTTCATACTATTGAATTGCCGTCAACGACCTGTGATGTCATATGATGACGTTAAACCTCTGGATTAAAAAAAAGATAGCAACTAGCAAAATGTTTCAGGTGAAGTCGATGTCAACTGCCCTGGGATCCATAAAATGTTGTTAAACAATGGAAACTATGAACTACTAAATGTTTTGTAGAGCAAGACTCCGCCGCTTCCAGTACTGTTGTGGTGCCAGTTCGTAGTCTGGATTAAAGAGGAGGGTGACGCTAACAGTGTGTCGTCACACAGCGTCGTTAAACAGCAACTACCTACCAAATGTCTCCTTGGAATAGGTACAAAATATAATGCATCATCTCATGCAGTAAAACTATACAAACGTTTCCGTATTAACGTAAGCGGACTTCGATACCGCTAGATGTCGTTAAACGGTTGGATCCAAACGTTGTATATGTCTAAAATAAACAGTAACGGTTACCTGCTAGAAATATATTCCTATAGGCCTGAATGCCATACTATATCGTAAAACAGTTTGAACCCAATGCAAAATTTTGACAGTATGCTACCAAAGGCCAGTTTCACCATTGAACATCGTTTAACATTTTCACGAAAACAGTGTACTAAAAGCGCCAGGGAAACCAATGCAGCTCGTCATTATAAAAAAAAGACTCGTCAAAGTGTTAGGCGTAAAACAATACTACTAAATGCTGTGTGTAAGCGGCTTTTTATAGATAACACAAGGTCGACGTTGACGTCCTTGACCTGCAAGATGTCCTTAAACACTGACTATAGTAACTGTGATAATCAAACACGGGAGTTTACTTTAGACACCTTCAGAAAGTATCCAGCATATATTATATAAAACGACTTTAAAATTTGGAGTAATTATAATAATCGTAAACTCCTAATTTCTAAAGGGCTACTCTGTAGCCTAATATACCAAATATGACATAGGTAATTGTAATTGTAACCGAACACTTATATAGCGCCACTCAGATCAACGGCGCTTTCAACCCGCATCAATGCCAGCACCGGCAAAAAGGAAGGTCTTCACTCGTCTACGAAATTAAAGAGGCAGGAGGGCAAGAAGTTCTTGGCGGAGAGACAAGGGGTGGCAGTTCCAAGCAGAGGGAACCGCATAGGTGAAGCGCCTTGACTGTGCCGTGGAAGAGCACATACGAGGGCTAGCCATAAGGCCGCGAGTCAAAGATCGCAAGGAAGCCATCGCAGGCAAGGAAGAAACTGGGTTGCAAAAATTCATTAGATAAGACGGAGTATATAGAGCCAGTGAGGCAGCGGCCTTTATTGCCATAAGCTGTCTTTAAACTCTGGATCTATCCACGCTACTCTGAAGCTAAGCGCAGGGCCCTAACTTATTCACGAGCTCTGAATATAGGTCAGACGTCGAAGAAAACGTGAAATGTTTGGTTCTATTATGCCATACGAACGGTGAGAATTTCTTTTTAAGATTTCTACCGACGTCAACGGCCTTTGTTGCCATGAAACATATCCAACACAGAACATCGCCTCTGGAGTGATCTCCCCTTAATTCCGCAGATTCTCAGTTCCTCCATCATCATTGGAACCCGTCCTTCATCCTCCTCCTCATGTTACTCTATCTATCACCCCCGGGCTTTGTCGTCGTCAACGGCCTTTGGCAGCCACAAGATATTGAACACTCAGAACAAATATAATCTTACGTTCTGCTTATACACCTTTCAATTGGCTGTTCAAAACGCTATAATTTAAGTCATCGGTTTTGAAATATCGCTCATAGATTTTTAAAACTAATTTAGTGAAATCATCGCCAACGATTATAGAAGCAACAAGATGGCGTTAAAATCGCAGAACTACCACTACTAACGTGTTTTGTTAGACACCTTTAAAATGATTGAATCGATGCTATATAGTCGACACTTTAAAGAAATTGTCTGGTAACGCCGTCCTTTACGATTCTCAATCGGTCATAGGATATAGTTGAGTTAAACAATTGATGATACAACTGCATACAACTGCCAAATATTTATATAGCGCATCTATGGAAACGCTGCGTGAATGTATTCCCGATTCGAAAGCGTTACAATATTCAGTGGCGCCGCCAGACGCCAAAAAAGTGGACGCAAAGTCGCAAACATATTTAAGACATAAAACAGTGCCAGTCATTTTGGTGATCATCATTCGTGTGATAACAAAGCATAAATGAACACTACACAGGTCTACCATTGCACAGACGAAAACTCTTAAAGTCTTAAACATTTACACTAACCGTCGACGCTGATAACGCAGTTCTCACTAGTGTCATCAATATTTCATTGTTTACTGTTATAGCCAAAAAAATAGACGCAAATTTGCGTCCGCGTGTCGGTGCCACTGGCGATACTTGAGTTATTTCTAATTACGCTTTGAGCGTTTCTGAAAAGAATGATACATTTATTCATTCATTTGTCTGTATTCAGGATATTTAAAAACGCTCCAGCGTTTCAAATTTTTAAAATATGAATTAAGACACAAGTTGCGCAGTAAGTGTTCTGTACTTGCAGCAAGAGTTTTGATTGTATTGCTGCCAGGCAAGATAATGTGGATTTTAATTTTCTATCGTGGATGTTTCATTTCCCAACAGTTGTATGTCCGGTATATACAGGTATACCATTACCTCCCCGAAAACCACTGGCGTAAACTTGTCCAAAATATTGGGGGGGATGGGGTCTGGACCAGAAAAACAAGTTTTTTCAATATGAAAAGTTGGGTTTTTGTTGTTGTTTTTCCGCTTTTTCGTTTTTATGGTTTTTGTTGTTTTGGTTATTTTTAAGATTTTTGGATTTCGGATCATAAAAATCATGAAGAATGGCATCAACAAGAGCTGCAACTCAGTTTAATTCAGTTGCGATTTCCGAAAATTAAAAATCATTAAATCAATGTTATTAAAATAACTTCTACAAAAATAAGAAATTTTTGTAAACAAACAAAAAACAAATTTTGTGGTTTACTTTTTCTTTTGGTTTTGTTTAAAACCAACTACCCCGGTACCGAACAACTTTTTTCACCCCTGGTCTGGACAGTCAGCAGAGGCTTCCGGTTTACGTTACTGCGTATGAAATGGGCGTTTTGTTTACATGTAAAGTTGTTTCATATTGAAGATATTGAAGATAAAAATAAATCTTTGTTTCGTTGTATGAATTTCTGATAGTATTTCAGTTCTGTGTCTCTGATTTTCTGTTTCTGTATTTAAACGTTCTCCACATTGATTTTGAAGCCCGCAGCATTGTTGATGTATCCAATAAAGCTACTTTGTTGCTCGTTTATAATTCAGCTTTTCCTTTTATAAAAAGGTGTCTAAAGTTAGAACATTGTAATTTTTGATCTGAGGTCAAATAATATTATCCATCAATCCCCATAAACATTTGTCCATGTTCCTTTAACCTTTTAAATACATTTTCTTTTCAATTTAACTCTTTTCCTTGATTTCTCCTTTACCTGTGCAATTCATCTGTTTAACTTTACATTTTAAAATACACCTTTCTGTCCTTTCTGCAGTTTAAATGTTAAATATTCGCCTTCTATCTTTGTCTTTCGTCTTTATCTTTTTTACCTTTATTTATTTAACCATTTAACCCTTTAACTTTACCTGTTAACATGAACGTTTCCTTAATTCTGATAATATTCTGACAACTTAGTTACATTCAATGTTAAACTGATAACATGACCGATATAGGCCTAGCTCAAGCAAGATCTTCCGGTTTTTTTCTGAAAGGCTTTTTTCGTGGTGCTATTTTCTCCGCGAAGCTAACAAATGTTGGAACCGAAACCCTATCGAGTGCGTAAAATCCTCTGCCAGTTGCCCTGATTGATGCTTCAACCTTTTTTCGTAGGGACGCGCGCGTGTCCTTTGAAGCAGCTAGCGCGTGGGTAAAAGTGGTGTTGATTTAGCACCCTCTTGGATGAGGCGCGCCCGATGTATGCCACAATACATCAGCAAATGCGTTTGAAAAGCGCTTGAGTAATTGGCGGATATCCGCGCTCTTAGTCTTTGAACATGGTCGAAAACACGAAGCTGTGCAAGTACACACCGGTTTTAGTGTTTACAAGGGGATTATATATAGCCTACCACACACACACACATACACATATATATATATATATATATATATATATATATATATATATATAGAGAGAGAGAGAGAGAGAGAGAGAGAGAGAGAGAGAGAGAGACAGAGAGACAGAGACAGAGACAGAGACAGAGACAGAGACAGAGACAGAGACAGAGACAGAGACAGAGACAGAGACAGAGACAGAGACAGAGACAGACAGACAGAGAGACAGACAGAGAGAGACAGACAGAGAGAGAGAGGTGGCGATATACGTGGAACAGAGGGGCATGTCCCTTATAATGCGCAGTATTTTGCCAAACGAACAGTGAAAACTGTTCTAAAATAATTTCTCGTCGATGTTAAAAGCCTTTGATGTCATAGGATGTCGTTAAACTCTGGATCCATCCATCTATGCCCCTTGTTGGTGGCTTAACTGTGAGGCACCCCTGATGATGTGTCCAGTGTTAAAAAAAATTAAAAAAAAGTAAGATAGTTTGATGATGATGAAATATAGGAATGCAAGTATGAACGAGCATCTTTATCTAGTCACATACATACATACATTATGATACATAAATAAATACATACATACATACATACATACATACATACATACATACATACATACATACATACATACATACATACATACATACATACATACATACATACATACATACATACATACATACATACATACTTACATTGTGAAACTGAAATATACATACGTACCTGCATACCTACATATTTTTATAAACACATAGCACATAAATGCATGCATACACTTATGCACTCACACACATACTTACAATAATATACATGCAAACACATAAATACGTGCATAAACACATATTTAGATCAATTCAAACATACATATATATACATATGCTTATATGTATGTATATATAATACACGTGTGCATATATACATAAATATATTTAAATACGTTCGTGCATACATAGACTTTGAATATAACTGAGTCGTAATCCGCTTTGAGCAGCACGCAGCGCCATCTGGCTGTCGCCGGACTTAAACCCGGTCAAAGATAAGTAACTTCAAAAGGGCGAGCCATATAGGGCCTACTGGAGAAGCTTTGGGACATTTGTCTCCCGGGGAAAAGCTTTCGACGAAATCTGTTTCCTGGAAACTGGTCGAAACATATGGACGAATTCAGAAAGGTCCTGACGTCGTGTGTAGTTTTAGGATTTTAGCTAATCCCGAGTGCGCATGTCAGCGGCAAGTATGAACGTTAGTCATGGCCGATTTGTTAGAGCGCTCATTTTAGACACCTTTAACACGTTGATTACGTTTACAATAATTCATAAATAATTAATTATGACACAATAGGAAATCAATATATTCTCAATTAATTATGCCTAAAGGCCACCAAAAATGAATAATAAGCCTTTAAGGCTACAAATTCAATATTTAAAAAAATTAGAAAAAGAGCCTTTTAAAACCTTAGAGTTAACAGAAGAGCTTTTCGGAAAATGGAAACAGTCAAATTGCCAAATAAATTATATATATATATATATATATATATATATATATATATATATATATATATATATATATATATATATATATATATAAGGTTACAAATATATTAATCTACGCGATATATAGATTAATATTTAATATATGTGACAATATTATTATCATCTATTTCATATGTTAATCTATTACATATTACCAAAGCTCAACGCCAACCACCTGCCTAACATCACTATCTCAACAACCTGTCAAACACAACAATAACTTTCGTCCATCAGTTTCGTTTGCTTCTCTCGTGGTTGTGGTAACCACGAGAGAAGCAAACTAAACTGATGGACGAAAGATCTAAGAAATTGAACTAAACTATATCATTGAACTTTAAAGACGTCAACGGCCTTTGTAGACAGCTCGAAAACGGCTTGGTATAATATTATTTATGCATGGACGTGTAGTAGCCAATTGGTTTGAGCGCTGTCTTTAAACACCTTGAAAACATTATTTAGTAAAGATATATAGTTATGTGCGGTAGCATGAGATTGGTTTGACGTCGTAAAAGACACCTTTAAAACGCCCGCAAGTGATGCTATAATAAATAAACAGAAACAGTTCAGATACAGTAAAGCTACCAGTTCCATAAAACAAAACAAGTTTGTATTTTTTTTAAATCAAAATGTTTTGCGGTAATTCATCGACTACCGTGCTTATAATATTGATGATGGTAGTTGTCCATTGTTTAACGACGTCCTAAAGCCGATGAATATTGCAACATTTTGACAAAAATACAAGTTTGTTTCGTGTTATGGACTTTCCTGTTTCTAAATGACTCTGACTCCATTTAAGTAGCGCCTCTTCATTCTCGACTTGAGTTGCTTTTAAGAAATTGCTCATTCACCATTTATTACTTCTGTGTCTTAATATATGCTGACCTGTTTACGGCTTTGTTTTGCTGCGCCAGTCATTGATGCCTTGTTCACTAGACACCAGAGCGATGGTGTAACTAATTATGCGTATATTGTGTATAATTAAATGTTTCAGCAGGTGACTGACTGTCTTGCAAAGCTCATAATGCTGCCACCTTGGGACTGTTCTTCAAGTCAACAAATGTCGAAACTATAATGTATTAAGCATTCAAAAATAGTACCACTTAACAACTTATCACTGCCCTAAGAGTCGTTAAATCGTCGCCAAGGAAATAAAATTCAAATAGATGGCAATGTCCTCACCGCCCGTATCCAAGTAAGGCCTATTAACTGATATGTTTTAAAGCCTAGTACGGTACAGTATTTTCATTGTGTCCTCATTTCAAAGTTCAGGAGTGTACACACGACCATACGACAGAAAATCAATGGCGCAGAGCAACTGTGAGTGAAGGACTTGCTCAACGTCCTTACACAGTGACCGCCTGGGGTTCGAACCCGCACTCTCTGCCTCACAAGACAAGCGCTCTAACCAATCGGCTATCGTGTTCCCACGCTCTAATCCAGTCTAACCAAATCAAATCAAATCAAATCTAATCAGACGATTTATATAGCACCGTCACCACAATAAGCAATAGCGTTATTGTCAACTTGAGTCTACGATTAAACGATTTATTGATTGTTGTATTGAAACCCAGTGTGTTTTCAAACCTCTTCTTGAAAAATGTGTCAGGTAAATCTTTAGTAGGTCTATTTTCCTATTACAAGCAAACGTGAATTTCAAATTTACACAAAATGCGATATATTTACCATAAAAACTTTGCATTATGCATAAAACAAACGGTCTGAGTGCTATGGCTCAGAGCTTGCGTCCATACTTCAGTGACGTCAAATCTCGACCACTCTTCGATGCGTAATCTATGCTCTACGTCATCTCCTGCGTAATTCCGTCTTCCCACCGATTGGCTGTAAGATGATTTCCCACTTATCGTCTGCTAAAAGGTCTGGCGCGAAGCAGTCGTGAACCAGCCAAACGCAGCGCTAGATAAGCGTTTCTATGACAACCGTTCGTGACGTGAAGCCCAATAATCGTCTGTAATCCGGCACAATATCCTTCCGCGTGAATGGCCCATAAAAACGATGAGACGATTGATCGGTGATTTTTTTCTATCAAACTATCGATTCCTTTCGGATTCACTCAACCGTGGACTTGGACAGAGAAAAAAATATTGCGAGGAAAGCCTTTTGACGATAGAATTGACTTGGTAAATCAATATTCTGTGACAAATTGAAACAAATGGAGGCATAGCACGGGCGATAATAATATCAGTTCAGCTCTCATAATAAACGGAATTTATCTGGAGATCTTGTTAATAACTATTATTATTATTATTATTACTACTACTACTACTACTACTACTACTACTACTACTACTACTACTACTACTACTACTACTACTACTACTACTACTACTACTACTACTACTACTACTACTACTACTACTACTACTACTACTACTACTACTACTACTACTACTACTACTACTACTACTACTACTACTACTACTACTACTACTACTACTACTACTACTACTACTACTACTACTACTACTACTACTACTACTACTACTACTACTACTACTACTACTACTACTACCATTTTGCCCGAGGTAAAATGGATCCCTCACAGGCTTCAACATCATTTACAGAAAGCGCAATAATGTTTGGATTGGACCCTTATTACCCAAGACCCACATTGGTTATGTGTAGGCCATATCTGTCATAGCATATCATCATCCATAGTCATCTGTAATTCAAAACCCTAAAGTCATCCATAGTCAACTGTAAGTAATAGTCCTATAGTTATCCACGGTCATCTGTAAGTCGTAGCCCTATAGTCATCCATAGTCATCTGTAAGTCATAGCCTATAGTCATCTATAGGCATGTTTCTGTATTTTCGTTGTTTTTCGTGTTTTTTGTTTGTTTTTTGTTCTAATCTTCGTGTTTCTGCTTTGAGCTGAAAAGAAATAAAGTATAATTTACTTTATATAATGATACAGAAACATAGTTTTCCTACTAATAACTATATTGCCTAAATAGAAACTCAATATATAATTTAAAATTTGATAAAATCCATTTATATACAGTAGTGTTCTTTAAAGGTCAAATAAAGAGATATCTATATACAGGTAATATTTAATGTTTGTAAAATTTTCCCATCTTTAATTTTTATTATTTAATTGTATGCTTCGAGATACAAACATCTGGCAGATAATTATATTCTTGGCGGTAAAGTCAACTTTTTTCTCTAAGCATTTTTTATATAGGAACTTTTAACTGTTGTGTTTTTACATTGGGTTAAGATAATGATCTATATATATAGTCTTTAACAATTGGCATTCTGCAGAGAAATCTGTTTCACTTTTGCCTAGAATAGTATTGACTATTCAGCCATGCGTTACAAAAAACACGTCCCATATTTGCTTCAGGAGAGTAATATGCCATTATTGAACCGCTTATTCTTATAGGTCGACCAACTCGCTTAAAAGAGGTGTGTAATTTTCAGCAGTCGGACTGGCATAATGCAGGACCACGTTAACTAATAAGTCGAATATTTCGCTTAAAAGAGGTGTGTAATGATTTTGAACATTCGTCACTGTCCCTATGGAATAAAACAGCCGTCCTCAAAGAGATTAAAACGAAATTAAGTCCAAAGGCTGCATTATTATGCCAAACGAACGGTGAGAACTGTTCAAAATGATTTCTGGGATGTTGTTCCCGCTGCACATCGTTCTTGATCTGACCAGTTTTTCTTTAGCTGAACTTACTTTTTGAAACTCTGTCCCTAAAGTGTGTCTGTGCGATCTGCTCAGTCGCTTGTGTCATTTCGTTTTCAACTTAAAACTTACATCTTTCAAATTGCTTATCCATCAGCCACTCTGTCTTACGGACTGATCTTCTGGATAATGACCAGCTTACGGCTTTTCTTGTGGTGTGCCATCGGTTGATGCCTTGTGCATTAGACACCGGCGCACAGGGGCGTCTATCCCCCCTAAGTCATTGGAGCAACGTCCTTTTTCCCCCTCTTCTTCCCCCCTCGCCGTTCCTTCCCCCCCCCCCTAAAATGGTGGCACACACACTGACAAATCTTTCCCCCCTTATTTCTTGGATGGAGCATTTGCTCCAAGGTTTCTATGGTGTAGACGCCCCTGCCGGCGCAATAGAAGTTACGAATCAGAATTACGATTCTTCTGACGATGGCTGCCCACAACAATGCACTCTGTAGGATCTGCTTTAACAAACTACGCCAGATGAAAGTCATAGGGCGTAATCTGTCGCAAGAAGCTGCCTTCACTTTCGTACATTCTTCATCACTCGTCTGGACTACTGCAATTCACTCCTGGTAGGCCTTCCACTTTTTCGTATTCGTCAGCTTCAGGACGTCCTTAATTTCCCGGGTCGTGGCCAACCTATAGCCTGATTCTCGTACGTATCAGCTTACATGCCCGACACCTTGCATTGGCTCCACGTTGAGAAGAGAATACAGTTCAAACCGCTCCTCATGGGCCGGGCTTCAATCGCTGGCTCGGCACCACACTACATCTCGGAGCTCCTCACACCGGTCTCAAGCTGTCCCGGCCGAAACCGGCTGCGTTCGGCTTCCCATGGTCATTTCATAGTGCACCCTCTCGCACATCGGCGCGAGCTGGGCAGGCTCTTACCTCTGTGGGTCCGTCTCTCTGGAACAATCTGCCACTGGACATACAATCATTAGCATCTCTAACAGGAAACGTTTTCTGTTCGGTGATTCCTAGGTAATTGTGCCTGAGCGCCCTTGTTAGTTACTTAAAGGGCGCTGGGAGCGCTTCTCAATTGGTCTCCCAGTAGAAGCGCTTTGTAAATGTCCTAATACAATACAATACAATGCAATAGAAAAGTACTCTGATACATCAATATATATATATTCTGATGATAGGTATAAGATGTCTGATTATATATATTAACATGTAATTATATCAACTTACATAATAACCGTTGTACGTCTGTCTGTCCCGTAAACAAACACTATTGTGACATCACTATACTGCCGCCTTGGCGACGGTTGTCTTGACGGTTGTCTTGACGACGGCTCTAGGCCTATAATATGACGTTATTGTTATCACTGCAATAATAATTGTTTTTTATATACCGTGATTTTTCACGGGTTTACAGCTAGTATAATTATATATATGTATATTTATTTATTTATATAATTAAACATGCCTATGTATAATTAGACATCTAATACCTTAATTGTATTGAATTCTAGGTCCTTTTCTGTAGATTCAGCGGCCAATGAGAAAACCGAATTACTCTTTCCTCTGCAGCGTTATATTAATCCGCTTACGCACCCGTATAATGCAAGTGCATGTATGTTAATACGAAAGTATGGCAGGCCGACGGTGCATTAAATACACGAGGGTTTCCGTGCATTGGCCGCTGCATACGTGCATGGCTGTGTGTGGGTGAGGAATTTGAGAACATCGGCGTGCCATAGAGACGCTGCCATTCGTCAGACGAGCAAGAGGTCGTGAAGAGACGTTGGATTTCGAGGAGCCAGAAAGAACACTGCCAACCAGAAGATTAAGTAAACACGCAATGAGCCCATAATTACAAACATTTGCATACACAAACACACACACACACACACACACACACACACAAACACACACACACACACACATGCGCTGAGCGGCGCTATACAAATCAAATACGATATGATGATATGACATGCGTAAGGCCTCCATGTACAGTGAGAGAGTGTGTGTGTGAGTGAGACAGACAGACAGATTGTCTGTGTGTCAATTTGTTTGTCTGTCTGTCTGTCTGTCTGTCTCACTCACACCCAGTCTGTCTGTCTGGCTCTTGTTTAGTAATGGCTTAACGCAGAAAGAAGTAAGTCTGTCTGTTAGTCTGTCAGTCTGCATGTCAGTCTGTCTGTCAGCTTGTCTGTGTGTGTCAGCCTGTCTGTCAGCCTGTATGTCAGTCTATCAGTCTGTTAGTCTGTCTGTAAATATGTCTCTTAGACAGTCTGACAGTGTGTCAGTCTCTCTGTCTGACACAGACAGACAGACAGGCTGTCTGCCAGTCTGTCAGTCAGTCAGTCTGTCGGTCTGCCAGTCTCATTCTGTCCATGAACGCACAGATGATAAACAGCTAAACAGATTCTTGTCGATGTTCTTCGGCCTCCAGCCGTCTTTTTTACCGTCTGAAACGCGTGACGGAAGAGATTTACAGGGAACCAGTCTATTCTGACGCAGCATAGTAACGCCCTCTGCCGAAATAAGTCATCATTCATTGCGCCACTTCCAAATCCTGCCGCTAGAGCGCGTTGCTAGGCCCTGTCGTCGCCACCCGCTAACTAATCGCCAGGTCCTGTATAGTCACGCCTGCGAACAATGCAACTAATCAAGTCGGCAATTTTAGCAGACACTAAATCGATCGTTGCTTGTCTGACCGTAAGCCACATCCCATGTAAACCTTATGCGAAGATAATGTGGCCTTCGTAGTGAATGATCATTCTAGTAACGTGACAAAACTGTTGGACTGTAGACGATATTGTAGAGTAGAGAACAACATCTTACAACACTAACAATGTAATGCAATGCTATAGATTCAATACATTGCCATGCAGTGCAATGCTATGTATAATGTATATATGTATTCAATGCACTGGTATGCAATATAATGCAAAGTATATCTATATATGTATGTCTAAATATATATATATGCATCCATGTATATGTATATTGCATATAAATATGCTATGTTTCTACGTATATAATTACGCAGATATCTGTATACATATGTATCTATGTATATATATATATATATCTATACCGGTTTGTATATATACCGGTTTGTATATATACATCGGTTTGTATATATATATATATATATATACCGGTTTGTATATATATACATACCGTTTGTACATATATTTATATACCGGGCTATATAGATTGCATTTATGTATAGATATATATCGGTTTGTGTATATATATATACCGGTTTGCATATATATACCGGTTTGCACATATATTTATATATAGATTGCATTTATGTATAGATATATATACCGGTTTGTATAGATATATAGACCATATATATTATATACTGGTTTGAGGCTGTCGTGCGTCGCCTCATCCGCTGCCATTACCTTCCCGAAGATAATACTCCTATACTATTGAGCAGGAGCAGTTATGTCTCAGAGCAGACTCTTCCCTCTCCTCAGAAATCTTGACCGATGGGGGCACGTATTGCATGACCTGCTCCCGCCGATTAAGCCCTTCGCCTGCCATATGAGAACGAGGGCACACGATCGCGTTATCCCATGGCACCAGCCGATAGCCTGATGAGGAAAACATGCATTGATAGGATGTTATATGCATGTCGGACCTAGATTAGGACTGTCCCGGGTAGCGGAAAGATATATACGGTTACCGGAAACAGAGGCGTCTATCCCCCCCCCCAAAGTCATTGGAGCAACTTTCCCTCCCTTCCCTCCTCATCCCCTTCCCCTTCTCCCCCCCCCATAATGATGGCACATACACTGACAGATCTCCCCCACCCCCTATATTTTTTTGATGGAGCATTTGCTCCAAGGTTTCTATAGAGTAGACGCCCCTACCCGGAAAGATGTATACGGTTGTACATCGAAATGCAGATGGCAATTGGTTGAATAAAGAATATTCTTATCTTATGTGTGTATATGCAAACGTATCTATGTATATGTATGCATGCATATAAATATACAAAGATACATGTGTTTATACATATATGTACATCGATATAAAAGTATATACATTATTTATATATATATATATTTACACTTTGTATATATCTATACATTTGTAACACTATTCAAGTCATGATGCTTCACCAATTTAATTCCCGCCAATCTTCCTTTGTCCGTTTTTGCAGTTTCTCGGCGCATGCGCCAGAAAGGAGCCAAGTGCGAATGGAAAATTGGCAATTGATTCCGACGTCATAGATATCGCATTACAACGTCTTTGAGAGTGTCTTCGCAACGATGGCTATGCATAAGAGTGTCTCGACGTACACCGAGAGATATATGGCATGTCGACAAATCAATGTATGTGCATTTTCCTTTGTGGTTAAATGTGTGCCTGTGTGTCTTTGAATGTGTATTTGTTTGTGTATTTGTATGTTTATTTTTATGTGTATTTGTATGTGCATTGGTATGTGTGTTTGTGTGTGTTTGTGTGTGGTTGTTTGTGTATTTGTTTGTGCACGTGGAATAACGCTGAAAATTGCTCTAATACATCGGTTCCAGGAACAGACTTTGGTGTAGGGCCACGGCGTGAAAATGTAAGAAAACTGACTGAATTATGAAATTGTAAGGCGTAATATCTTAAAATGATTGAAGTAGGAAATTACTAAATTATGAAGATATTTAAGTAAGTGTTCAAATTAATCAGTTAATAATTGTGTAAAATAGTTAAAATGCTATGAACCACGATTGACCATAGTTAATAATCATTCTAACACCAGCTTAGCTGTAAAAGTTTAACTGAGGTTTAGGCCTACCTGGTAGTTTAACTTACCAGTACGTCTTATTAATTATAATTATATTATTTATGCTATGTTAGCTTTTATTCGAGTATGCACTCGAGTATCTGGGACTAATATGGAAAGTACACTAATTTATTTCAGTTAAAAATGAAATAAATTGTATATATTAGATAAATAGGCCTATATATATATATAAATATATATATATATACATATATATACATATATATATATATATATATATATATATATTGGGCTTTGTGACAAGTGCCGAGAGCTTTAAAATTGTTAGGTTCGTATTAATTCAACGTCCTTTACTTTCTGTAGAAGCTCTAACAATTCCGTATCTTTTGATTTCAAACGAGCCTTTTTGATCCCACCGATCGTCCATCAAACGAAACAATAAATTGATTGGCGCCAAATCAATCTCAAAATCAGCGAACGCCATCTGTCGTCTGCTGATAAAATCTGTTCCGATCTATTACACCAAACGTCTATGTCGTTCGCTTTTCACAACATGGCGTCCGCCCGTCGGTCACGTTGGGTTCGTTTTTTCTTTTCTCGCGTAATGAGGCGTCCGAAACTCGTTAAAGATCGCACAAGCGAAGCTTCGTCGAAATCAAAGGCCTACGACCCTTCTGGCGTGGGCAAGATCACATCAAAAGACGGGTCTTTTTAACACGAGGCGTTTAAGGGGAAGGCAGCGAGCGCTGTTTACAACGCACAGAAGCGAGGCGCGTCACCGATGCCTAGACTTGTTTACGAGATAGATCGGCAATAATGGAGTAGGTATCTATTCGAAAGGAACGCTGAATCAATAAAAGTGTATTAACGCTCAGAATTGTCGCCAATACGAAAATAATAAAATAGGTAATTGGTGAAAGGTGTTCTTCAAAATTCTCTGCAGAGCCATGACAAAACCGTACAGAATCGTATAAGCATAACACAAGGGCTTCAAATGTTAAGAAGTCGTGTAGTCTGTTAGAACCGCTACAACTTAACCTGGAACAATGAATAGTCACACTTTCTGGTACGCATTGCGCCCCTCCAGTCTGTTTTGAACGAGACTGCCATTGTTCGTCTCCCTTGTTTCTTCCATATTACAACCTACATGACCAAGTTCTGCACTGGCTTCCTATTGCTTCCCGCATCCAATACAAGGTCCCCCTTGTTTCTATAGGACACAACAGGGAATTGCCCTTATGAGTACCTCTGTGACTTAATGCGCAAACCCCTTTCTGCTCTTTCTTCCCGCCCTCTTCAGTCTGCTGATCGGCTTGATCTTCTCCTTCCCCGGGCTACGACTGCCATGGCTCAACAGTCAACATCGTGCCTTTGCCATCCTTGACCCTACTCTATGGAATGACCTTCCTATCAATCCATAGTAGAATTTTGGCTACGATCTCGTCCTCTTCTCTCCGCTGCCTGAAGACTTCTGTTCCTTCTGGGCTGTCACGCTGAGAACGCAGCCTTGGAATAGTTCATGTTGTGAGCCGCGCATTACAAATTCCCAGATACGATACGATACAATACTTTCTTAGCTTGCTGCCTTCCTCCAAAAAACCTCGATAGTGTCCACTGAGCCTGTACAATATCATCCAAACCTTTCTACGACTCTTAACTCTTGCACTGAAGAATTTCTACCCAAATGTTCTTTCAGTATTTAAATAATTCATACCTATATCTTTGATTTGCTTGCCTGTTGGCCTCAGTCTTATGCCTAACAAAGAACTATTTTAGAATGCTTTGTTCGCCACATTAAAGTCACTAGCAGATAACAAAGTACGTGTTGACAATCCGTTTCGCAACTGTTAGACAAATATGTAGATGACACTGAGATCACAGCAGAGCCAAGAACAGTCTCTCCTGAATCATTGGCATCCAACGAATCTCCAGAACTTTCTCAACAGCACATGGACAAAAAAGGTGATGGTCAACTGACACCCAGTGTTTAATCTAGTCCCCCTCGGCTGGGAGGGGAAACCAGGTTTCTGGGGGGAGTAAACAATTGACAAAAAATTTTGTCTTTCATCTTTAAAAAGTTTCAGACTTTTCTAAAATTTTTCCACTTTTCATCTTCGAAAAAAGTTGATGACCTTTTTTTTTTTTTTTTTTTTTTTTAGTCCTTCACCCAATTTTTTACTTTTTTCCTCTGTCAAAAAAGTTGATGACCTTTTTTTTAGGAATCCATCTCTCTGGGGGGGGAAAACCATGTATCCACATCAATCCTGGGGGGGATTTTTCCTCCCCTGACGGTCTGTACATTGTAATATTGCTCGCCTCTGGGGGGAAACATCAATCCTGGGGGGAACTTTCCCCCCCCAAAGACGTCTAGATTACTCACTGACTGACACCACTACTTTTAAGTAAAAATATTTCTATGACGATTTAATAAATATTTAATATCCGGCGTAAAAATTCAATCGGGCGACATCTTTCGATAAGGTTGCAACCGGATATACATATTTTCAATTAGTTGACATTCCTCTCTACATAGATTCCTTGGTCTGAAGCCATGTAATGAAAAACCGTGAGGGGCATACCTGTCTTAAGACGTCGAGATTGACCAAAGTCGTTATGAAGTAGGATCATGCTGAGTCTTTGCTGACATACTTTTTTAATTACGAAAGTAAAGTTCAAAGGTGAACTGTCGGAAGTCATTTCCGCTTTTAAAATGAGAAATATTAATAAGAGGGGATGCCGTTACTCGATCGCAGCCAGTAAATGTCAGAGGGAAAGTTTAAAAAAATATTAATTACTATTTGACAAGTTTTTTTACTGCAGCTGTTGTTGCACGTCGGAAGCTGAGGAGAGAGTGTTGCTGTTGGATGTTGTGACTCAGTGTCAGTTCATCGACATCGTTTGTTTCGCTAGAAGCAAATTGCCAATTCCGTGGAGAGTTATGCATGCAGGACGACGGTGCTGCTGGTGCTGGTACTGGTGCTTGTGGTGTTGTCGATATGTTTCGTCTGAGGCGCTGAGACGCCGAGTCGGGCGTAGGAACAGAGATTGCCAATTCCATCCGGTGGATTATTATCGACCTCTGATCTACAGGCCGCAGTCACTGCGGGACTTTAAAAATATGCCGACCTTGTCATAACCCTTCCGTCCGTCAGTCCGTCATTCCATCTAACCGCGTCCGTCCGTCACTCCATCCATCCATCAGTCAATTCATCCTTCCATTCATCCATCCGTCAATCCATCCGTCCGTCAGTCCGTCTGGCTATTCACCCGTCAATCCGTTCGTCCGACCGACCGTCCGCCTGGCCGTCCGTTCATCCGTCCGTCATTCCATCCATCCGTCCGTCATTCCATCCGCCTGTCCATCATTCCATCCGTCCGTCCGTCATTCCATCCGCCTGTCCGTCATTCCATCCGCCTGTCCGTCATTCCATCCATCCGTATGTCACTCCATCCATCCGTATGTCACTCCATCCATCTGTATGTCATTCCATCCATCCGTATGTCCATCTGTCCGTCCCTCAGTCCGTCACTGCACGCCGATTTCGCAGAACATAAATATTTCCTCTCGATGACTAACACGGGCGAATGCGGTAAGTTGCAAATCTTTCCGAAATGCTGTCAGCAGTTTCTCCTCTGCAGTGAACATCCATCCACATCCATCCACAGAACACCTGCAATTTGCACATACCAGGCCAGAGAGACTGGCGAGTGTTGATGTGGGTGTTGGCAGCTAATTTCGTCTAAATTAAACCAGTCTCCAGGCGGACTTGATCAGCGTTTGCCTTGTAACGTCGACTGTCACGGTTTGACTCTCGCTGGAGAATGTTGCTCCATGGTCGAAACAAAGATTCTCGACAACGAATCCCAGCCACTTAGATCCAGTGGGGATACTCTGCGTTTAGGCCTCAATGTTGGAGTCTACGATTACGATACGATTACGATATGATTACCACACGATATTATGATACGATTACGATATCATTACCACACGATTACGATATGAATATTATGTTATTAGCTTGCGATATGATTGCGATACGCCAGCCTAACCATTGGATATTGATCTTAATTTAATTCACTTTAATTTTGTTTTGTTGATATTAATAATAATAATAATAATAATAATAATAATAATAATAATAATAATAATAATAATAATAATAATAATAATAATAACAATAATAATAAATACAACAACAACAATAATAATAGTCTAACAATAGGAGCAGTAACAACAACAATAACGACAAAAAATAGCAATAACAAGAAAAAGAATAACTAATGCATTCTACTAATAAAAAGGAGATAAAATATTACGACTCTAGTAAAACATGCACCGCCTGGACCGCCATGATCCAAAGATTCCCTCTATATTCAAGAAAACCTGCATCGGTGGTCCAGAAATCGGTCAAGTCGGTCCAGAATATTCCGCAATTATGTCTTACCGCAAACAACACGCCATCCATCTTACGGAAGCAATTATCAGCCGACTACACCTATGGTCAATCCGTGAATATCTTGCGGGAAAACGCCCTATATAACCCCGAAATAATTTACAGTGATGTATGGAGACAGTAAACCTATTCAGGCTGTAAACTGCGAACCTGTCGACAGCCAACGCCGGCGACGGTGCTCTATTTCGGTGGAAAAAGCGATAAACTGTTATTGACGCCGGCCATACTGACACTTTGGGTTATTACCCGACGTAGCAACTTGGTCAGCGGTTGACAGGTATACGAGGGTGGCGACCACGTTCACGGAAGGTAAATCTATCAGGTGAATGCAGGGCCGGTCGTAGGAAATGTTCTAAGTCTTCAGCCGTCGACAAGCATGGCTCTCCGAAGGCGTGCCATATCTGTTGGTGGCTTTAGACTCTGGACATTGGCGTATACCTTTGTATTGTGACAGGGGGTGTCCAGTCACCTTCACTCTTAAAAGAGGTGGTAACAGTCACTGCTATTTTTGGGCTTGTGCTGAAATATTGTGCGACATGACGGCGTTGTTTTGGTTTGAAGAGGAGTTCAAGCAACGACAATTTACGGCGGAGTAGGCCTACTCTTTCACACTTATGACTATGGCAATGATGATAGATCTCTTCGCGTTATCTTACTTACTTATTGTTCCATGTTGCATAAATTGGGGCTCGTCCATCTTGTTGTAGTTGATAGTAGAGAAGGGAAGGGAAGGGAAGGGAAGGGAAGGGAAGGGAAGGGAAGGGAAGGGAAGGGAAGGGAAGGGAAGGGAAGGGAAGGGAAGGGAAGGGAAGGGAAGGGAAGGGAAGGGAAGGGGATTGGTCGCCAATACTTTGCGGGGGAAAGTTACACCCTTGAACCTACATGGAACTATCTTCCGACAAAGGTTCGTTCTGCAAAGTATGTTCTGACTGTCAGATCTCAAACATTCATCTTTTCCTCGACTCATTTAAGAAAGTAAGTAAGTATTTTCTTTATTTAACCGGTTGCAAGAAATTAGCACTCCAGTGTACATGCATCAAATAATACAATACAGAATACAACAGTAAAAAAACAACAGCATCACAAACAATATGAATACAGCATTCTCCCAATGAAATTTTCCCCGTGTTATTGTCCAGTGGAGTATGCACTCTATCGTGAGACCGAGGTCGGAGAACATAATTTTTAGGTTTCTTGGGTGGGAGCAATTTGTGAAGTACATGACCAGGGTTGTTTAAGACCCCGTAAAAAGGCCGACATCCGCCTTCCTACAGAGTCAAACGTTGGCCCACCCTCCGGCAGGTACCTCTGCCTAGTCATCTTGTTTCTAAAGGCTTGGAATTGATTTTTATCGTGCTGCGATGCAAATCCCCACCATGTGGGACTTGCATACAGCATGCATGCCACTGTCGTCGCCCATGTAACATCAAGCTGTTTCCGCTTCTTCTCGGCTATTTCCACGTGTCTCGGCTGTTTCCGTGTCTTCTCGGCTGTTTCCGCTTCTTCTCGGCTATTTCCACGTGTCTCGGCTGTTTCCACGTGTCTGACTCATCTTGGAATTTGCCGTTCACAACTATAATCTAGTTCCTCTTTGCCTCTTTTCCTTAAACTCCTAAAGACCATTCGCCAGCTTGTCTGATGAGCGGTCTCTTGGAGTGGCGCTATATAAAATTGCAATTACCATTGCCATTGCAACGAGTTTGAAACGCAAAGCAGACAAGTGAATAGATTTCGAAACGCTGCTCTTTCACTGTTGTCTCCTCCACAGACGTTAAAGTGGGGGCCATGTTGTGCGTGGGCGAGACAGTCTGAACGTTTCTGTAAGGATGATGAAGCGCTGTGAGTCACAACGTTGATTGTTTCTCGCTTTGTAAGCGCTTGAATCTGATGTTTCCGCAAAAAAATTTGTTCCTACGCAAGAGTCGATAGATGGATTTTTCAATTATCTTTCAATAAGACCTGGCGCTTTTGAATACACAACAAGGGTCAGCCGATGTATGTATGTATGTATGCATGTATGTATGTATGTATGTATGTATGTATGTATGTATGTATGTATGTATGTATGTATGTATGTATGTATGTATGTATGTATGTATGTATGTATGTATGTATGTATGTATGTATGTATGTATGTATGTATGTATGTATGTATGTATGTATGTATGTATGTATGTATGCATGTATGTATCTATGTATGTAGGCCTATGTATGCATGCATGCATATATTTTGAATGCGTGAATGTATGCAAGTATGTATGTATGCATGTATGTATGTACGTATGCATGTGTGTATGCTTATGTGTATGTATGTATGTATGTATGTATGTATACATGTATGTATGCATGTATGTTTGTGTATGTAATATGAACGTTTGTATGTATGTATCCAGAAGAGAGAGAGAGAGAGAGAGAGAGAGAGAGAGAGAGAGAGAGAGAGAGAGAGAGAGAGAGAGAGAGAGAGAGAGAAGAAAGCAGAGGAGGAATGGAATGTGTATGCATGTAGTATTACGCATGCACCTATTTATGCATCTGTATGTATGAACGCATGTACTCGTCTATGTATGCTTGTATGTGTGTATCCATGTGAGCATACACGTATAGGCTACTTGTATAGATGTAGGTGTGCATTGACATGACAAATGCCTACTGAAAAATTTACGAAGCGATCTGTTTCAAACTCTCGTTTTTTTCTCGCTGAGGTCGATATCCAATGTCCGCCATATTTAACAAAAGCTGCTGTCAGATCTCGAGGCAGCCAATTGGGGCGTGACACTTGCTAAATTGAAATGAATCTTGTACATGTATATATATATATATATATTGAAATGTGTATATATATATTGAAATGTATATATATATATACCTACGAGACTCATTTCAATTCATGTATATTTATATATATACATGAACGCTTTCTTATGCATGCTTTTGTGCGACTAGTAGATTCGGTACAGAAATATTGAATCCGGTAAAAATATATTTAGCTCCGGTTTCTCCTTTTTGTCGAAACTGTCTGTTTCACGTCCGACCTCAATTCTGTTCCTAAACGAAACCTGAACTGAACGGTTTCTGAAACATTGTGGACTGTCCAATAGCGCGCTTGGTATGTAGTCTGTGCGGCAAGGTTGTCGATTGATTAAAGCGCTCGATCTTTACTTCCCTGAGACGGTTACTGCATAGAGACCTTGAATAAGGCCATCACTGAAAAATTTCTCGCATCATAACCGTTGAGCTATTTGTTTGATGGGTAGTTACGTCATAACTGTTGACCTAGTTGTTCGGTGGGTAGTGACGTCATAGCCGTGACCTATTTGTTGGGTGGGTAGTTACTTCATGACTGTTGAGTTATTTTGTTGGGCCTGTAGTTACGTCATAACCGTGACCTATTTGTTGGGTGGGTTGTTACGTCTTTACTGCTGACGTGCTCGGTCGTTCTACTGTCTCCTGCTCTCCGTCTCAGACTCCTTTCACGGCGGACGATTACCTTAACTTTATCCAGACCAAGATCGATTCTACTCGCAAATCAACGGAAAATGCACCACCTCCTTCCTTCACTTCTACTACAGCTACCCTCTCGTCATGGAAACCACTTGAGCCATCTGTAATCCGTCAGCTGATACTGGATTCTTCCTCGAAGTCGAGTGAACTAGACCTGCTTCCTCCATTTCTAGTTAAGGACTTTGTAGATGAATTGACTCCATTTTTGGCTTTACTGTGTAATTCTTCTCTAGCTCAAGGTTATGTCCCGACACTGCACAAAAGGGCTGTGGTTTTCCCTTCCATTAAGCGCCAAGGCCTTGATCCTAACTCTCCTTCAAACTATCGTCCTATCTCAAACCTCTCTTTTCTTTCAAAGCTTCTGGAAAAATGTGTCTCTTGTTAACTGATCTATTACCTTGACTCTAACTCTCTTATGCCTACTCTTCAGTCTGGGTTCAGGAAATTCTACTCGACAGAATCGCTTATACTGCGCCTTCTAGCGGAAGTATTTCAAGCCTTTGATCGTGGCCAGGTCACTTTACTTGCTCTTTATGATATCAGCGCTGCCTTTGATACTGTAGACCATACCATCCTCTTAGACCGTTTATCTAAATCTTTTGGCATTGCTGACTCTGCTCTTCTTTGGTTTCGCTCATTCCTTACTGATCGCTCTGTTTCTGTTGTTTTTGGACCTACCCGCTCTCCTTGGACCCACATCCCGTATGGGCTACCTCAGGGCTCTGTCCTCGCCCCCCTTCTGTTCATTTTGTATACCTCGGATCTAGCTGGGGTTCTTGGTCCAATGGGTGTTTTGTCTCACCAATACGCTGATGACACACAGGCATACCTCCATGGTCTCAGGGCTTACTGCACCCCAGTTTCCAGTTTGCCTGGTCGGGCCTCTCTCCGGTCATCTGCCCGTGGCCTCTTGTTAGTCCCTTGGATGCGCACTGCTACTGCCCAGTCCCGTAGTTTTGCGGTTGTGGGCCCTTCTAGTTGGAACAGCCTCCCTCAGGGCTTTAGGCTTGTCCTCCTCTCTCTGTCTCCTGCCCAGTCTCGCAAGCGCCTGAAAAAATTTCTCTTTGTCAGTGAAGACACTGACACGGGTCGGGAGCGCCTCTGATTATGAGTGGCGCTATATAAATCCTCGATTACAATTACAATTACAATTACTGTTAACCTATTTGCTGAGCGTGTAGTTACGTCATGACTGTTGACCAATTTGCTTGCAGTGTAGTTACGTCATAACCGCTGACCTATTTGTTTGGTGGGTAGTTACGTCATAACCGTTAGATTAGATAAGATTGGATTAGTTTTTATAATAGATTAGAATATGCCACGTAGGATTACATTAGAATCAATTAGTATTCGCGATTACTTCTGCGATGTCTTTGTCTGTCGTGTAGTGAGAGAAAAAAACAATTGTTCACAGAGACGGGGAAGCTTCGGTCCCTCGGGCTCCCCTCGTCAATTTACCATTGCTACGCGTGTCGTCATTGGCCACGACAGCCAATTGCATCATCACGGTTACAAACGAGACGAGACCGTTGTCATAACGACATCATACCGATCCCTAAGTGCGCCTAATGCAGCTGCTTAGGACTAAGTGACAGCGGCTAAGCGATAGCCGCTAGCCAATAGCTAACGGTTGGGCAGACGCGCGATGCTGTGGACGCGTAACTTGCTTGATCTGATTATCTTTCTCTGGTCGTAAAACTAAAACTAGAGCTGTTCGTGGTCAATGAGCTCTTTCGGTTGCTCGACCTACATTTTGGAACTCTCTCGCTGGATCTTTCGGTTCTGCTCGGTCGCTTATAATCATTTCGATGTCAAATTGAAACTTTTCGAATTGCTAATCCACCATTGGACTGAATGAATTTCTACTAAAACGTAACTGAATTAAAGTAGCGATTGGTTGAATTACAATAGTAATGCGATTGATTACAGCATAGTAGTGATTCAATTAAAATACAGTAGTCATTCATGAAACTAACATAGAAATTCAATGAATCATAGCAGTGAGTAGTTGAATTACAGAAGTTATTTCTTGAACTACAGTATTAATTAATTGAATTTACAGTATGAATTTATCCAATTTGCAGTAGTATTTCGTTGAATTGCAGTATGAATTCATTGAATTACAGTATGAATTCATTGAAATACAGTATAAATTTATTGAATTTAGTAATTTACGGTAATAATTTGTCGGTTTACGGTAGTAGTTCAACGAATTAGAGTTGTACATCGTTAAATTACAGTAGCAATTCGCTGAATTACATCAGTCAGTAAGACCACATACAAGGGTATGGACCATCGAGGTAAGAACGGCTTTCGAGACCGACTGTCTGACAACTCCTAATTGTCTCCGAAGATGTCAACAGGAACGAACGTAAGCGGAGAGAAATTTCTCCTCGAACATTAGATTAATTATTAAGGATCAGTTCCAGATCTTAGACACTTGAGAAGAGGATAATGGAGAGAGTAGAGAGATATCAGATAGCGACGAGTAATCAAGTTTGGCCAGCAGTCGCCTTTCGCCAAATCGCATTAAGACTTTTTTCACCAAGCCATGTTAACTTTTTTCCCGTCAAACTAACTCTGGTTTCTCGCTAAATCATATTAACTCTGCTTTTTCGTCAAATCAACTCTAGTATCTCGCTACACCATAATATTAACTCTGTTTTTTCGTGAAACAAACAGAGCCGCAGCTAGGGGGAAGCAGAGGGAGCGGCCGCTCCCCCCTGAGACCATTTTCCCCAATGTGGGGCCTTTTTCACAATTTATTTATTTCAATGGCTCGAAATTTATTTATTCCAAATTTTTTTGCTGAGTTTAAACAGAAATTTATTATTTTAAAATCAACAATAACAGATAGCAATAAAAACATGCCCAGCTTAAATATACTGTTTCAGTATCAATTCACAACAAACATTACCAAGGATACTGTATGGTCTGATAAGGGACTAAGGGAGGAGGTCCATGGGGCGACACCATGACTTACCGCACTGGGTGACACCAACCCTAGTGACGCCACCGGTTTACCTTATCTTTCAATATCAAAAGAAGAACAAAGCAATCGTATTGAATCTTTCGCGTTGACTCCAAAAGACTTTGCGATACCAGATGGCATCCAGGAATCAGCAATAGATGCACTCTTTCAGAATTTACCAGGACTAATATTGCCTTGCAAAGAATCGTGGATGGTAAAAGTAAAAACTACACTACTAAACAGTTGCTTGAGGCAAAGGGTACCAGTATTCTTGTAACACTTGATACGTTCGAATTCTTAGCTCTTCTAATATTCTGGAAAAAGTGCAATAAGGCGTTCATTTTATCCACATATTTACACAGAACTATAGTTGATTTGGTAATAGCTTCTCAGAAGTTCTCATTTGATTTAACTGTTTGAAAACGATTTGAAAAACATGCGAAATGAATTTGAGCCTGATTTTGAACGGATTGAGAACGCAGCAACTGAGCTGGCTAAATAATGTGATATTACTACTGACTATAAGCAATATAGAGTTCGGAAAAGAAACAGCTTCCATGAGGAAATGTCAGTGGATTATGGAATTCCTGATTCCAAGAAAAAATCGTGGTTGAAACCTATATAGTGTCACTATATTGTGTCATAAATAGCACAACTAAAAGATTAGATCATTTTGCAAAGTACGTGGCTTCCAAATTCAGTTGTTTAGATTCAAGACATTTTAGCAATGTGAATGCCGAGAAGGTGACCAAATTAGAATCTTTGGCAGACATGTACTCGGATGTCATCAAAAGTCAAAGTGAAATTGTGTAAGAGTTTCTTTCCCTTAAAGACATGTTCCAGGAAAACTCAGTATTATTAATAAGGAAAATTCCAGTGGCGAAGAAATGACCATCAATATGTAGTAAAATTCGTGATCCCCAATGATCTGTGTTTATCCTAGCCTGCCCACATTGTACCACATTTTTCTGACCTTGCCAGTGCTGATGCGACTCAAACTCATCAAATCGTACGTACGTTCTACAATGGGCGAGGACAGATTGTCTGGCTTAGCCTTGATTACGATCGAAAGACAATTCGCTAGTGAAGTGGATTATAACGAAGTAATCAATAACTTTGCTAAAATGAAGCCTAGACTGTTGTTATTGGTTTGTGGTTTGTACTGTTGTGTTATAGTATACAATACTCTACTCATTCACTATACACACTGGCGGCGATCTTGTTTCACATGTGGTGGGGGCCTGGGGGGAACTGTTGAACTGATCTGGTGAAAAGAGTTTTGAACTGATCTGCTCAAAAAAGAGGTAAAAAAATTGATTTTTTTACCATGTTTGGGAAAAAATTTGACAACCTTCTTTTGGGGTTACTTCAAAAAGTGGGGGGTGGTTAAATGTACGGTGTGTCCCCCCCCCCACTCGAAAGCCAATCGCTGAGCACCGCAGGGTAGAGCCCTGCGCCGGCCGCCGACATTTCGTGGACGCCACCGCCGATTTTTGTTTGTCGACGCGCCGCCGCCGACAATCTGTCGGCGCTCCGCCGAAGCCAGTTTGATATGCTTAATGTTCTAAGGTTAGAGGAGTTTATAAGTGCTGTTAATATCAAGATATGCCATTTAACTAATCCCTGGAGAACGGAAGGTATAATTGATTAATACTTTTGGCAGGGTATTCATATATATATATATATATATATATATATATATATATATATATATATATATATATATATATATATATATATATATATATATATATATATATATATATATATATATATATATATATATATATATATATATATATATATGGAGACCTTGAATGGCATGGCAACAATTCAAACGGGCAGAAGACCACCTGGTAAATCCATTGTATTACCTTCGGAAAACATATAATTTCACTTCATGGCTTGACAGCTGCCTCTCTCATTGGGAGGATGCTGTTATCCGGCATCTGCCTTGTGACTTGTTGTGTAGGCCAATACTGCATCAGTGCATATGCAAGTGTATTCATGCAATATGCAAATGCATGTTGCTTCATCTGATTACAATTTGCCAATACCTATGCAGATGCATGCAGTGTAATTAAGGATTTTCATGTTTTTAAGGCAAATGTCTGAAGGTGTCTTCTCTCTCAGTCACTTTGTGTGAAGTTGAGCTTCAGTGTGATGGAGTAGCTTTAGAGAACTTGGCCCTCTTGGCTGGTCACAGGACCAACGGCTGTTCAACTATCATAGTGACTCATGCTTCTGACTAGGGCACACCGCGCCGCGCCGCGCCGACGCCGACATTTCGTGGGCGCCGCCGCCGCCGATTTTTGTTCGTCGGCGCGCCGCCGCCGCCGACCCAAAATGATCGGTGCGCCGCCGCCGACACTATGAAGTCGGCGCAGGGCTCTACCGCAGGGTATTCACGAGCGCTGCGTAGGATCAGAGGGGTTGTCCAGATAAACTAAGTTAAGAACCAATTCCGTATTACCTTGATGAAGACCAGACAGAGAAAGAGCAAGGAGTCAGATGTCGAGGAACTGCTGAGGCGGATTCCGTCTGAGTCGAGGAAGATTAGAGGGCGGAGGATCAGATGAGTCACGGTAGGAATTCTTTAAGAAATAAGACTAGCTTAGACTGGAAAGCCTGAGGGGGGGTGATAGATGGAGGGGCTTGAGACAGATGGCGATGGGCGAGCGGTGATATTGGTGGAGGCACCGAGGCTAGGCAAAAATAGACGATAGAGTATAGACTAGACTAGACTAGACTAGACTAGACTGTGCCCGATTAGACTACATTAGATTAGATTTAATTAGATTGGATTATATTAGACTAGGCTAGGCTAGACTAAATTAAATCAGTTTAGATCAGATTGGACTCACCGAGTAGGTCTGAAATGGCGAGGTTCAGCAGGAAATAGTTGGTGACGTTTCTCATGCTGCGGTTGGACCTGGCGACGATGATGACGAGGGCGTTCCCGAAGAGAGCGACGAGAAAGACGATGGAATAAGAAGCGATGAGGACGATGTTGCCCGGACGATGGTAGGTCAAGAAACCCGCCTGGAAGTCCTTTTCCAATTCCCACATCGCAGACCAATTTCCGTTTGCGTCCTCAGATGATAGCATCGAGATGTTGAAGAGAAACGGTGAGCGGTTCAGTCCCGCCGAAGACATATCAAAGCACATTTTGGAACGGCGGTGGACAGGTGAACAGGTAAGTTGATTGGTGGACAGGTAAGTTGATTGGTAAACAGGTAAGTTGATTGTTGAACAGGTAAGTTGATTGGTGAACAGGTAAGTTGATTTGTGAACAGGTAAGTTGACTGGTGAACAGGTAAGTTGATTTATGAACAGGTAAGTTGACTGGTGAACAGGTAAGTTGATTGGTGAACAGGTGGGTTGAAAGGTAGGTATAAAGGTAGGTTTACTGGTGTACAAGGTTGATGAGTTTACATATTACTATACAGGTGAGTGATAGATGTCTGACGGAGTATAATTATAATATTTATATACAGGTGAGTTGATTGGTATACAGAAGTTAGCAGATAGGTTGATTTATTAACAGGTCGGTTGATAGGTGTACAGGTACGTGGACTTGTATCTAAAAGACTGGAATAGGTATGCCGGTAGCTGTTTGTTATACAGGTAGATTTATGGTAACACAGGTACAACGGTTGGTAAGTACACAAGAAAGTTATGCACAGATATTAGTTGGCTATCAATGCAGGTACCAGGTGGATGTATAGGTTACAATGTAGGTTGATAGGTAGATAGGTAGAGTGATGAGTTTACAGGTATGCCGTTAAGTGCAGAAGTATATCGACCAGAATCCAGGCAACTGTTACTGATGACTTATTAGTGACGCTTTCCTCTTGATCTGCGCTAATTAAGAGCATTAAAGTCCTTTCGCGAGATACCTCCTGTCTTCTGTGGTTTCAATTCAATCTTACACGACGTCGATTTATCAAAGGCTGAACGCAGCTGAACGATGTCGTAAACTTACGTTGTTCAAAACCAGCTATTGCGTTGTCCATGTTGCACTCCCGTTGTCTGTTGTCTATAGACAGTCTATAAAATCAATTGCTCTGATCATCGTTACAACGCTCTGTTGTCCTTACGTTGTCTGTGTAGCAACGCTGTGTTGTTCGACGTCAGTTGGTCCGTTGTCTATGTTGCAAACTCCAGTTGCCTGTGTTGCTAACTTCTGTTCAATATGTTGCTGTGTTGTCTTGTGCAACGGAATTACGAATTGTCTAAAGACGCCTACACGATTCAACGTTAATTCTCTACCCGATTGTCATTATTAATTATCGTTAATCAGTAACTTATAAGACTCCGTAATGTCTAATGCAAACGACATTGAACTTGGTCAGCTTGGAGCGCTCTCAAGCAACAAGGAAAAAGCACCTAAGACTGACAACGCAGACGTGGAAGCCAGTGTAAGATACTCTTCATCCTCACAGCTTCCACCATCGTGCTTTCGGAACGCGAGAGGAAGGCATCTGATGCGCGGTCGCTCTGGGCAGATGTCATTTAAACTCTGCGTGGATTCGATGCGCGCGGCTAAAGGCAGGTCGCCTTTCAGAACAGTCTCGGATAACTCGGGTCTACCCAGAGCGCCCCGAGCACGAGTCTCTCGTGTTTCGTTCTCTGCTCCGGGCGCACCCGGTGCATTATTCTGACACTGATGCCGACATCTGTTATGTCTTTGATGTGCTTGCGTTGGATATAATATGAATAAGTGAGTGAGTGAGTGAGTGAGTGAGTCAGTCAGTCAGTCAGTCAGTCAGTCAGTTAGTCAGAAAAGAAGTAAGGGAGTGTATGAGTGATTGCTCGATCGATCGATCAATTGAACCGATTGATTGATTGATTGATTGATTGACTGATTGACTGACTGATTGATTGATTGATTGATTGATTGATTGATTGATTGATTGATTGATTGATTGATTGATTGATTGATTGATAGAGTAGGTGAGTGAGTGAGTGAGTGAGTGAGTGAGTAGGCGAGTGAGTAGGCGAGTGAGTGAGTGAGTGAGTGAGTGAGTGAGTGAGTGAGTGAGTGAGTGAGTGAGTGAGTGAGTGAGTGAGTGAGTGAGTGAGTGAGTGAGTGAGTGAGTGAGTGAGTGAGTGAGTGAGTGAGTGAGTGAGTGAGTGAGTGAGTGAGTGAGTGAGTGAGTGAGTGATTGTTTAATATTTCACTGTTTTGTATTTCATTGTTTTCATTCATTCATTCATTCAAAAATTTAATATAGCGCACCTTCAAGAAACCTACTCAGAAGCGCTCCCAGCCCAGCCACGGCAATAGAGATTAGACTTGAGCAGCTTGTATAAAGCAGATGTGTTACCCCTAGGGACAAGGCCGTAGCCAGGATTTTGTTTCGGGGGGTGTTTTCCGTTTCGGGGGGTGTTTTCTCGCCCTTGAGCAAGCCGACAAGCAACCGAGTCAACCGACCAAGGGGTTTGGAGTTAGTAAATGCATTATTTTATTTTTACATTATTTAATTTCGGGGGGTGTTTAACCCTCGAGTGCCCAAGCTATTTTTTGGTACACGAATGCCCAACGGGGGGGTCCGACCGGACCCCAGTGTTTTCATAGTGATATCTGGAGAAGGGATTGGAATATTTTAACGGGATTTGGCTTGTTATAATCCAAATTGAATTTGCAATCGACTGATATATGATATTTCACAATAACGCCACCTGGTGAAACTTTATTTGAACTTTAATACTCGTTTGTAATGTTTTGCAATTTCGGGATTTCTCGCAGGTGTTCAATTGTACACATGTAGTTATTGCCTGCATGGTTGTGGGGTACAGGATTGGTATATTTTAACGGGATTTGGCTTGTTATAATCCAAATTCAATTTGCATTCGACTGATATATGGTATTTCACAATAACTTGCGTTAAAAATTTATTTCTGGGCTGGTAAACAATATGCCAGTATGACCATCAGCCGCATATCTTGGGATGTCCTTAGTATATGCCATGGTTGTGGGGTACAGGGATGGAATATTTTAACAGGATTTGGCTTGTTTTAATCCAAATTCAATTTGCAATCGACTAATATATGGCGTTTCACAATAACGTGCGTTAAAATATTTATTTCTGGGCTGGTAAACCATGTGCCAGTATGACCATCAGCCGCATTTCTAGGGGGTGTCCTTGGTATATGCTATGGTTGTGGGCTACAGGGTGGTAGAATAATCACGCAAAATATATCATACGAAGCCCAATTGAAGGCTTTAGGAAGTCCTAAAACCATTTTTACAATTTCGCTGCCGTTCTAAAGTTATCGTGGAAAAGCGGGTCTGGGGTCCGGTCGGACCCCAGAAGAAGACCGAAGAGCACGCCGACCAACTGAATCAGAGACCGGGCGGCAGAGCTCACACAGATAGGCCGGGGCACAGCCTAAGAGACAGCGCCAAACCAGTACAGCAACCCTATAGCAGATACGCTGCGGGACAGGGAGCCAATGCAGCACATCACGCATGTATGCAGAAATAGGGGCATATTTAGGGATGCGTCCAATGAGCCGAGCAGCTGACCGAAGAACCCGGTCGAGGCGGCCAATCAATCCAAGCGGCAGACCAACCAAGATCGCACTGCAGTGATCCAGCCTGCTTGCTACAAAAGCATGTATAAGGATGACAGTAGCATCATGAGACAGAGAACGAGAAATAAGCCGCAACTGGCGCAGTTGCTTTGCATGGCAATATATTTTATTCTATTACGGATAATTACGCTGTACTGTGTTGTATTTTCATTGTATTATATATTTATTCTATTCTGGTTTCATTGTATTGTAGTTGCATTGTATTGTGTTATATTGTATTGTCTTTTCTCGTATTGTATTTTATTTTATTTCATTGTATAGTATTTTCATTGTATTGTATTGCATTGTATTCTACTCTATTTTATTGTACTTTCATTATATTGTATTGCGTTGTATTGTATTCTTTCATTGTATTGTATTATATTGTATTACATTGTATTGTATTCTATAATGGTATTGTATTGTATTTCATTGTATTACGTTGCATAGTTCTGCATTTGTCCTTTGTTATATGGTATACTATTCTGCAGAAATCGCATGACATCATCAGCGACCATGGAGATCAGTGAAGCGCTGACTTAGAGGACAAAACGCGGAGGCAGGTGCGACGTGAAAAGGCGGGAAATCTGAAGCCGACGACCACGACATGATTCCGCTTAGAATCTTCTTCGACACCTTTTGTGCGCACACTCTCCTGATGAATTCCCCGTCGACTTCCTCCACAGAATTCGCAGAATCGTTTAGTGCAGCTCTATAATAATAATTAAGGTGGAATTGTGTAGGACTGTTAAAAACCCCTCGCGGGGATATTCCTCTAAAGCCCTTTTGTGATCTAAAATACCCCGAGGTGCGGTTTATCGAACGTGGGCAAAAGGCGTCGATGCGTTCTCAGTGTCGCTTACTTACTTATGCAACTGGTGTGGCCAAAATCGCTAGAGGCAGAAGTGTCTGATAATAAAGCAACTCGCCATTGTACGAGTGTAAGAATGTATGTATGCTTCTACGTATGTATGTAGGTATGTAGGTTCACATGTATGTACTTACCTACTTTTCAACATGCTTATCAACCATAGGCTGCCTCTCTGTCCTACGGACTGATCTTCTGGATGTTGACCTGATTACGGCTTGGTTTTCGTGTACCATCGGTTGATGCCTTTTGCATTAGCCACCGGCGCAATAGAAGTTGCTAATTACAATCACAATTAGGTCGGCGAGAAGCGCTTTGGCTCTAGACATAAACGTCGTCATAATTAGATGCTCAGATACAATACAATGCAATACAACTTGATATTACCTTCCTTCCAAAGCTCAGAAGTGCACACTACCATGCATCAAAACATCGATGGCGCAGGACTTGCTCAAGGTCCATATAAAGTAAATGCCTTGGGTAAGGCTCGAATCCGTTCTCTCCGCGTTACAGTCCGAGATTCCTAACCAATCGGCCACCTCGGATCTGAACACAGTGGTGACTGTCATTAATAGACATATATATGCAGTACGGCCTTCAACAGTTTTGTGCTGTAGTCAAGGACAAAATTGTCGCCGCCTACTCATGAATGCTGATCAAACAGTTATTTTAAAATGTGTTATTAATATGAAAGCGTTAAGAGTTTTTATATTTATTAGTTAATTTTTAAAAATATGCTTTTCCTTTTTTATTTTGCCGGAATATGCCGCCCCTTCAAAGTACCGCTCTAGGCTGCAGCCGCCTTTATCGCCTATGCCTAAAGTCGGCACTGCATATAAATACGACCTTAATACCCAACGTAGGCTATTATGCTGTACGCAGTTCATTCCAACCGCCATTCTCTATCGAATAGTTTCACTTAAAGACAAATTGACGTGTAACAGGGATCAAGGCGCTTCCTCGAAACACTCTTTCCAGGAGACCGTTCCAGGAACTTTGCGCCCGATATCTCTGCGTCCAGCTGATAAGCAGAATGGTTGGCGCATGTTGTCAAGGCTTATCGAACTGCTGGTGGTCAACGCACTTGACTGTTCAGTTGTGGTCAAGCTGACCACTGCAGCCATTACTACGACAAGGGCTGGTAATTAATTTTACCCCAAGTGACCTGAAGTTTTCTACGACACAGCTGGCATTTAAGTAAACGTTTCAAAAGCCGCCATCAGCAGTATCGAGTCACGGAGAAGACGCGTGGGCATTAAATTAAACCGTATTGGCGTTCAATTTTAAGTCTACAGAGGTGGCGCCAGTCCGAAGCATGGATAAAGGAGGAGGGCGACGCTAATCAACTTCGTTATGAAGCAGCGTCGTTAAACAGAACCTATTCATAGATCTATGACCTAATTATTGGGGTCATTTAAGGTCACATTGAGTCTTTAAAAGGTAAGGTCGACGTTAAAGGCTCTGGCAGCCACAAGACGTCGATAAATAGGCCTACTCAAAACTGCGACTAATAATAATTATTACGCTAAAGGAATTAAGGCGATTAATTAAAGCGTCGACGCTTTATCTAGGCCTACCTGCCTGACGACAGAATTCCCTTCGACTGATTTTGTCTCTACTAACGCCATGAACCCAGAAGCCTCTGAAATATACGCATGCAAACCAATGACGACCTGGAACGAATAATCTGCAATCATCAAAATGAACTCATATCCAATTAATTTCTTTAACGTCAACGACCATGGCAGCCACAAGATGTCGTTAAGATTTTGTAATAATAATTTTACGTTCTGCTTAGACACCTTTAACTCGTGACTTTCCAAAACTACTTAGGTCGCTCAAATCGTTTAAGTTTTAACTAAAATTTGTTCCATAGAGTATGTCAAGGGCCATGGCAGGCACATGATGTCGTTAAACTCTTCAAATGATGTTTAGACACCTTTAAATGGTGACTTCCTAACGCTACATAGGTAGCTCACACCGTTAACGCGATAATTAAATGCATGGGATCTACTCGAATTTAATGGCCATGGAAGCTACAAGATGTTGTTAAACTTTTGAATTTATAATATTGCGTTCTCTTTGGACACCTTTAAATCGTGAGTCCCAACGCCACATAAGACGCTGTCGTCGCTCATACGCTAATGACGATCTCGAAGACAACAGCCATGGCAACATCAAGATGTCGTAACCACTAAGAACTACGAATAATATTGTGTTTTATTTAGACACATTTAATTGTTCCTTTTGAACGCCATATTTGTGAATATCATTTAATCGATTCCGCTAGCTGCATCACTGCCAGTTTCAGAGTTTCATCTTGTAGTGCCAGTCCAAAGTTTGGATATAGGAGGAGGGCAACACTGATCATGTTTGTTATCAAGCAGCATGATTAAATGCTAACTAACCAACCAATCGCAGTCCATCTTTATTTGTTATATAATGCTACGGTAGAAACTGTGCAATGTCACTATTACCACTACCACTTATTATTATTATTCTACAGAAATTTGGTTCCTGTGTGCGGTGTGCCATCCAGTTATTTTCAATAAACGAATATATATTTATTACTACTACTACTGCTGCTACTGCAACTGCTACTACTACTACTACTACTACTACTACTACTACTACTACTACTACTACTACTACTACTACTACTACTACTACTACTACTACTACTACTACTACTACTACTACTACTACTACTACTACTACTACTACTACTACTATTACTACTGCTGCTGCTGCTGCTGCTACTACTACAACTACTACTACTACTACTACTACTACTACTACTACTACTACTACTACTACTACTACTACTACTACTACTACTACTACTACTGCTGCTGCTGCTGCTGCTACTACTACTACTACTGCTGCTGCTGCTGCTGCTACTACTACAACTACTACTACTACTACTACTACTACTACTACTACTACTATTACTACTACTACTACTACTACTATTACTATTACTACTACTACTACTACTACTACTACTACTACTACTACTACTACTACTACTACTACTACTACTACTACTACTACTATACTACTACTACTACTACTACTACTACTACTACTACTACTACTACTACTACTACTACTACTACAACAACAACTTTTCGATAAGTATTGCCATAGGCCTACATGATTGTAGAGAAATAAAATTACGTCTACTTAATCGATAATTACAATAAAATGATTGATTACCTTACACTGGTATTCACGAGTAAACGTGATGCCATTAACCAATTCCATCGCAACGTTTATTGACGTCTGTACTATATTTAGCACTTATAACGGTTTGTGCTATTTTTACGGTTGTTTGGTTAGTTGCTATTTAACGGCACTGTGTCCTAACTAAGATGATTGGCATCATCCTCCTTCTCTCTCCAAGCTTGGGACTGGCACTGTCAGGGTACGGACAGTGTTGGAATTTGTAATAGCAGTTTAACGACATCTTGTGGCAGAAATTTGGTTCAATATTTCTGCTTCACCTGCATCCCCTAGCCAACGCAGCTATAATGAGTACACTGACCGTACTCAGTCGGTGGGAAGATGAGACGGCGAGGGAGAGTGCTGGCCACCGACCTCGTATGCGGAGGCTAAGATAATGAAGTTGCTAACACTTCATACCCATTGCTGACTCAGGGCTAACTTAAGGGTCTCTTCTTCTTGTTCTTCTTTCTTCTATGGCAGCACAGGCTGCTGACGTCGGCAGAAATTATTTTGAACAGTTCTCACCGTTCGTATGACACAATGATATAATTGCACTTATAGTAACATTCCACTGTTAAACATCTTATGACTATAAGGGCCGTTGACGTCGACATTACCTTATCGCCAACAAGAAGCACGCGTTCTCTATTGTTGAAGCGCAGTTGACAAATATATAGATTTGCTTTACAACGTTTTAAAGGTGTCTAATGAGTTCGTTTAATTATTTGTGTTTAACGAGATTTTGTGGCTGCCAGGACCGTTGACATCGACCTTACCTTAATTGCCTGAATATTGTATTGTATTGTATTGTATTGTATTGCGACATTTATAAAGCGTTTCTATCGGAAGAACCATTCAGGAATCAGAAGGTCCAGACGGTCTGAAGAGCGAGGAGGACAAAGAGAAGCAGTAGGGTACGTGAGTGCGGTTAATTAAATCGCATAGATATTTCGGGGCAAGACGAAGTTGAGTCTTAAAGACAAGATGAGGACGTTTTATTGGATGCGAGCAGAAAGCGGGAGCCAATGGAGATTTTCAGCCATAAGTGATATGAGGGAATCGGAGAAGACGGGCAATTGATCTATCAGCGGCAGGGAGCAAGCCTACAGACTGGAGAAGAGCTAGAATATTGAAGTGTTTAACAATTTCGTTTATTATTTTGTGTTTAACGACATTTTTGTGGCTACTAGGGCCGTTGACGCCGACCTTATCTTGCAGTTGTCCTATTTAAACGTTCAACTAACGTTCAGCTGCATTTTAAGAATATATCACATTGTTAAACAACGTTTTAGAGGTGTTTAACGAGTTAGTTTATTATTTTGTGTTTAATGACATCTTGTGGCTTCCAGGGTCGTTGACATCGACCTTACCTTGCACGAATGAGGCGAAAATTGCAATTAGACGGAATTGAGTACAAAGAGTATCGAGCGCTGTTCTCGCTGACTCTCTCAATAAGACGAATTATCGTCGTCATAGATCAAACGTGTGACAGTGACGCAGCTCGAGATTACGATTACGATTTCGATCACTCTGCTCGAGTCCTAGGAGAACAGACACAAAACGAGATATAATATTATTAGATAAAAACTTATACTGCAGCAGCGGGGTGTATGCAGGGGCGTCTACACCATAGAAACCCTGGACCGACCCGCGATCACAGAACGATAACTGTCTTCAAATGCTCAGAGAAAGTCAATTTCTGAGCCAACGCCACACCCAGTTCACGCAGTGAAAAAATGTAAGCCTGTGTGTGATCACTTTCTCGACGCTACACAGTTTAGCGAGGACGCTATATAAACTCTTAGAGCTGCTGAAGCGTTGGATGCGAAGCCAAGTTGGAGTCAGATCAGAATCCCGAGGGTCAACCGAGGTGCCACGTGATGCTGGGGGTTAAACAATCTATATGTATAAGCCTATACTTTAATTAAATTGTTGCTATGTGTAGTAGGCCTATTATTTCATCTTCAATTTAAACCTGCTACATTATTAATTTTTCTTCGTAGTTTGTTTTAAACTGTTTAACGTCCATACACCCAGGGGCGTCTATCCCCCCTAAGTCATTGGAGCAGCGTCCCTTTTCCCCCTCTTCTTCCCCCCTTCCCGTTCCTCCCCCCCCCTAAAATGGTGGCACACACACTGACAGATCTCCCCCCCCCTATTTCTTGGATGGAGCATTCTAGTAGAAGGAGTCCGAACAACTTCGGCTGTAGCCTACACCCTGCCAGCATTTGTTTCCATGGGCATTGGACCCATATGGGCGCTATGCAGGTCCCATATAAGAATATGGGTCCTATATGGGCTTCATGTGGGCACGATGGCAGCTTATAGACTTATGGCTAATATAGGCCTATAGTCGGGTTATATGAACGAGTCCAATTGCACCAAAAAAAGACAAGTAAGGGGAACGTCGACGTATCACTCAAATTTTATGAGTGCTTCTTTTGTTTCATAATTCCATTGCATACAGCATCAAACTAATTTATAAAGTCGTCCAGCGATAGATTGGATGCGCGGAGAGAATCCCAGCTCAATGAATTCCACACAGTAGGCAACACGTACTAGGCCTACTACTTGCAAGGTTCGAAGGAACAAATTTCCTTCTGAATTCCGTATATTCTCAGTTCCTCCACGAATACCATCACTCACTCACCGTCATCTGCCGCTTCTCTTTACTTCTCACCACACAGGCTTTTCACTCCAAATTGAAGTATCGCCTCTTCAAGAATTCCTACCCCATGAATCCATCTGATCCGCTCTTTTCCAAGCTTTCTCGTCCTCAACGAAACTCAGCACTTCTGCCCCCCCTTCCTGTGGCAACCGGGCTCGAAACTCCAACGGACTCGATCTCTGGACAACCCACCTGATACAGCGTCACGATCTGATGATGACGATAATTTAAATAATTCTTGATTACATCTTTCTATTTTGTCCATAGTGCAACTACAGCAAGAAATGCGCTAAAGCATACTTTGAACTATCTTGACTATTTTGCATCTTTGTGACAAGAACTGTCAAGAGGACTTTTACATCATGAAAGTGGCGCTTGGGTTAAATTATTTTCGATGAGTTTCGGAAGAAATCTGCAGCGTAAGAAGATTTTTGAGTAAATTGTATAACATTTTAAAGTGCTGTATTGAACTAGTAAATTTTAAGGATTAGAATCAAGTCATAGAACGCATGCGATTAATCAGTTAAAACATTTCTTAATAATTTAGGCCTTCAGCCGCCTTCTTGAACGATAATGAAAGAACTGCTGGAACGCGAAGTCGTTTCAGCCATTTCGAGTTACCGTTAAATGCCATTTCTATCAGTTAGTTGCAGATTGCCCATAAAAGTTACAGGTTGTTGGTAACCCTGCTTTCAAGATTTTAAAGTAAAAAAGACCGTCTGAGGTAATCTGTAGCTGCCATGTCGTTAGAAGCAGCTTGTTCAAAGGGGATCCATTTAATTGGAAATCAATGCTGAATGTGGGTTATTTTAATGTTATTAGTAATAAACCTTAGCTTCATGTTGTGGGCAATACTTTATTGATTACCTTTGCTTTATTGTTGTCTTAGATTTCAACAATGGCCGAGAGTCTTCAGGGTGACGACATGCGTGCTATTCTGTCGACCATTGTGGTAGGCCTTAATTGCGTATTTAGGGCAATTTATTAGACACATATTAGAAAATTAGTTGGTGTATGTAAAGATCCCTAGGCTCACCATGTAAACAATATGGCTGCCCCAGACTCTGATAGAATAGAGCGCTGCTACCTACCAGCAACCTCCCATTATGCAATTCACTAAAGTAAGTAAGTACTTAGTCACGAACACACTATATATACCATCGGAGTTCTTTAGGATGATACCCGACAGAAATGAATATTGGTGGGTCTGCATAGAATGCTTAAGATGACATTAGACTCGACTTTTGAGTCATAGTGTCACATTAAAGTTAACATATCACCTTCGTAAACATATAGAGCGTGTTCGTGACTTACTTTAGTGAATTTGAACATGTATAGTGTCATCCGTTATAATACACATGGAATCTATTGATGGTTCTGAGCAAAATCACATTCTGCAACTGCAGTCCATTGTACAGAGCAATACAGTCGAAATCCATAAGTCCGTAAGTGTGGAAGATGGGCTATGAGGTATGCTGTTCAAAGCAGACGAAATTTCAGTTGTGACCTAAACAACGTTGCAGAGCCAGCAGACTGGACAGAAACCAGCACCAAATTCCAAAATCGAAGGCTTGCAACAGAGGAAAGACCAAGATGTCAGTATTATTTTGGATTGGGGCACAGTTTGAGTCGGAGTGCTCATCTAATGAGCAAATACAGTGAGTGTGTGTGAACCTGAGTGTGAGCAAAGACGAAAGATCAGTGGATTAGCCTGTGTGTATTGTTTTATATGCTATGAAACAAGCATTAAACTGGATACTTTGCATTATAGTTGTCATGTCAATCCGCCGTCGTCGCTTTGCGACGGTTGGCTGTATTATAGTTAGTCAATAATAATAATGATAATATTCATTTATTCAGAAGCTCACTGACAAACCACAATAAGTAACACTGAAACATGATGGTACAATTATGAAGATCGTAATGAACACACGTTTTGAAAGCATGTAAGATGCCAATAAATTTTACTGCTGCCCCTTAGGGAGTGGAAGGCTGAGTCGACCTGGAGGGCTTGCCGGTATAAAACCGCATCTTTTCAAGAGCTGATGTTCTTCAGTCAAGAGTATTACGATTCAGCTATCCCCCTCTGCTGTTTAATTACTGTACTGGTTTTGATGGTTTCATTATTGCTCTGACCAAGGAGTTCTGCAGCAACAGTAATTTTGCAGATTCATATTTGCTGTGCAGTTTAAAAAAGTGAATTACAGTAACAGTGACTGGCACTAGAGCATTAACCTGTGGAACAGAGACATATTCTGCAGGATGTCTTTGATATGAAAGTGAACAGAATTGCAAGTGACTTAAATATGCTCTGAGAAAGCCATTCTGAAATCAAATATGAGACCCAAATATATGATGACTGATCCACTCAGATGAATAATGTAGGCTCATCAAAACACTTATTTTATGTCACCCTTACAAGCGTGTATTTCTGGAAAAAAAGAACAGCTGAGCATACTCAGCATAGTTACAGAAAAGGAGTAGCAGTAGATCTATCAAAACAAATCAGAAGCTGATTATTTTCAGCATATAAATAATTGGTAATTCAGTGAATGGTCTTTGAGCACTACCCAAAGTGGTGTAGTATAACGAGCGAAAATAAGAGGGCCAACTACCGAAACCTGTGCGACACCACATCCAATTCCTTATTGTGGACAGATTGAGTGCAAGCATGCAAGTTAGAAATAACCAGCAGAGAGCAGCACCCATGAGCCCAAGCTAGATGGTGAAGATGTATTACTTATCTTGAAGAGGCACTTTTAAGTGCTATGAATAAACCTAACTGTGTTAATAGGCGACCCTGTTTAAGCAGGACGCTGGTCCTTTTCTGTTGATTCCCAGTTAGTCGTACACAACCTGTAAAATTTGTACGTAAAGAGCCTTTGTGTGACTATGCATGTAAAATTTGATAATGTTACATTTTGTCGGATCAATAAAAATGATTGAGTGACTTAAAAGTGTAGTGATTGACAGTATCAAAGGCAGCAAAGATGTTGAGAAGGGCAAGAACAGTAACCTTTCCTTTGTACAGAGAAGGTATTGTAGGATAGTGGACAGCGAGCACTGCCGTTCCAGTGGAATGGTATTTACAATTTAGGCTGATTGGAATGGAAGAAACAGGGGCTGAGATAACAAGTGTTAGCTAAACATTTAAGAACTACTACCCATTCAAGAACCGTGGAAATGAAGTTTAGAATAGAATTGGGAAGGCTGGCTTCTGCGTTGGCCGAAGCACAGGCATAACAGGAAGGAAAGCAACCTTCAGCAAGGTATAGCTTGATATAACAGAACAGTTGTACTACAGTCATTTAAACTCAATAGAAGCATTCCTTGAAAAGAACATTTCTAGGAAAAGAGCATTTTGTGAAAAGAAAATTCCTTGAAAAGAACATGATTTCACACAGTGCTACTGTTTCATAAAGCTGAAGACAAATGGATGGTAATATAGTAAGGAATTATTTCTCTTACCAAGACCGTTTGCCTTAAATTATAGATTAGTCCTTACATATTAATAAACTGCTTGCTTGTAGGAAGAAGTGAGGAAATTGAATGCGGGTCAGAAAGAAATAAAAGAGAGGTCAGTGACAAAAATAGTTATTTTGGGCTAAGTAATGAGAGGTGATTTGCACTGGTCATTTACTAAACTTGTATTTTGCAAAACATGCAGATGAAAGCTGAAATTGACTTGTTACTTATTATGTTATTTGAGACAGATACCTTCTATCTGCATGAAAAATATGACGAAGTGGCAAGCTTACAGATCTATGGAGATTAAAGACGGACTTATTATTAATAAATAATACGCTATGCATATTGTTGCATTGTTTCATCTACTTATGTCTTTTTAAAAGTGAGTTAATTCCTTGTGTCAGTGTAGTGAACCAGGTTGGCCACTCTCTCACACCACGTTTCAAGCGAATTATTATAGATATTATAGGTGTACTAAAGATTTGTTAATACAAACGTATAAAATAATTTTTGCAGATTGAATTCTATGGAAAATCGTATGAACTCGTTGGAAAATCGTATGAACTCGTTGGAAACAAACTGCGAGAGTCGATTGTACAGCATAGAAAACCAATTGACCTCTGTGAAATCCACTGTCAGCGAACTTGTGACCAGGCAAGTTATCAAAGGAGTTTCCTATATTATGTTACTAGCTGGTTTACCCGGCATTGCCCGGGGTTGTAAGCTTCAATCCACACCACCACCAGTTATATTCTGAACGTGTTATATTCTGCAAAATAAGGTTAGGGCTGTTTTTGAAAATATGAAAAGCTAAATGTAGATATAAATTTCAATCCCTCTAGCGTATAAGCAACAGAACTGTGAAATCAGAAAAATAACGCTGCTTAAACCGCGGCTCCATCTGGCGAGTGAGAATGAAAATAGGTTGAGTTGAATTTTTTGGAGCATTTCGGACAGTTTTTGTGCCGGGACACCATGGAAGCGGTGAAAACGGGGGACGCCAAGCCTCACACTGGATGTGTAATGCCCACCCCGAGACAGTAGTGAAGGTTTGGAGTGAAAAGGTCGAAAGGTGTAGAAATGCATCCCAGTCTAAGATCTGTGACAGACAGACAGACAGACAGACAGAGTTTCTTCTTTATATATATAGATTTCAGTTATTAATATTCTAATTATTGTTGTCCTATATCATCTGCTTTAAATCAGTTTTTGCTGATATAGTAGTAGAAGTAGGCTGTCATGAGCCTTGTCACCCTTGTGACATAATGATGGGTTCTAGCAGTGAATGTTTTGCTGGTATAATGGTTGATTAACACAGCAACCCCAGTTTGCAAATTCTAAGCTCCAACTGAAGTTATTGTACAATTATTTGATGACAGGACAGTTTAGATCAGAGGTTCTTAACAGGTGTGTCACGACAAAATACACCCCTACTGGTTTGTGACCGCGCTGATGTAAACTTTACCCTTTACTGTAATATCCGAAGTCGATGCATTTATCAGAATAAAAGCGAAAGTTTTGCGAATCTACAACTGATGACACGGAATCAAATATTGGTAGCAATGAGACGGATTCTCGTACCAACAGTAGTGAATACGAAAACGATGCTGCTGCCAATGCTAGTTTTAGTAAACCAACCAAGAAAAACATGAAAAAGAAGAAATCTAAAATGAAGGATATGTACAACGTCTGGGCTAGATGTACAAAGAACATTACAATACACTGGCACGCCAAGCTATCAAAGAGTTGGTTTCATTTTGTAGTTTCTACTTATCTGAGTGTCTGAGCAAGGTTTTTCTCAGATTATCAACTTAAAAAACAAAACTGAATAAACTGGTCAGAATTGCCCTCTTAGTGCACTTACAAAAACTGTGGATCCTTGTTTTAGAATAATTCAGAGAAAAATCCAGGAACAAAAATCCCATTAACTGTTAATAAGTTAACGTAGAAACTAGAAAGGATTCAATATGAATATCTTCATTCATTAAAAATTTTAAATGTATAAATAGTTTAACATTTTTAATAATATTCACATATGGCGATTGCATGGCATGTTGCCAAATTTTGTGTGCCATGTGCCAAAAAGGTTAAGAACCTCTGGTTTAGATTATGCCTGACCAAGCAAGGAAATATCACTTCACTAGATTAGCGTTTTCGCTAAAGTTGTTAAGATTGATATTTGCGCCAGATTGATGAGCCTGTATGTCGGGCTCGTTTTACAAATTTCCTAAATTATTCTGCATGCTATATTAAAGCCAAATTCTTGGTTAGAGACAGGCTGAATTATTTCTTTGGATTTCCTGATAATCAATATTTTATATTTCCAAGGAAAGTGCATAAATTTTGGACCAAATATCCTGAAATATTTTGCCCTCACTTCCTTGAAGTATCAGCTGACAGAAAATGCTAATCAGTTTTTTTGTGAAAAGTGGTTTCTTAACCACGAGAAATTTTACAGTTCAGCTTGATCAAAAAATTAAACCTTTAGATCATGTTTACATGGGTTGACGTGTTGAAGCATTAACTGTGACACATGTGAATAATAATATCATAATAATGTCTTTGTGTTTATTGGCACGCACACTGACAAACTGCAGTAAGTATTCATTCATTCGGGTATTCATTCATTTTGAAAATTTAATATAGCGCCCCCTCAAGTTACCTACTCAGAAGCACTCCCAGTCCAACCACGGCAATATAAACTGGACTTAAGTAAGTTATAAAAACATAAGCGAATTATTCTATTAGTCAACAGGCTTATCTGCAATGAGAGTTGATTCAAGATGGAGGGGCCGACCACAGAGAAAGCACGACGCTGGGTAGTTGCGGTGGTAGAACGAGTAACCAAGAGCTCAGCCATAGAAGAAGAGCGAAGGGCTCAGCGGCCAGTCACATGGGAGACAGGACAGCAAAGCTCACGTAAGTAAACCGGGGCAGAGCCAAAAAGACATCGCCAGATCAACGCAGCTATTCTATAGTTGATGCATTGCGAGATGGGAAGCAAGTGTAGTGTGTCACACATATAGGCTGAGACAGAGGTGCGTTTAGGAAGGTGACCAATGAGACGTGCAGCAGAACGAAGAATCAGATCAAGACGAGCAGCCAGAGAAAGTGGCAGGCCATCCAGGATTGAGCAGCAATGGTCAAGTCGACTGGTGACAAAGGCATGGATAAGGGTAGCTGCAGCATCGTGAGATAAGGAGCGAGAGATAACGCACAGCTGATAGTAAGCTGATTTATATGAGGGGAGAAACAGAGTTCATTATCAAGAATAATTCCCAAGTCTCAGACTATGTGGAAATGTATCGGCCAACAAGCACAGATCAACGCCAGCCAAACGCCTACAACCGCCAAGCCAGATAAACTGGGTCTTTGAAGAATTAAGAACAAGACGATTAGAGGCTAACCAGTTAGACAGGGCGTCCATTGCCTGACACATCTGTCGGGCAGCCACCACTGCACAGTAAGGGGGACAGTGAACACAGGCCTGTACGTCATCAGTATATAGCGTCTCTTCAAGGAGAACTACTCAGAGGTGCTCCTGACTCCAGCACGGCTGAATAGAGCGGTAACATTTGGAACATATGACAGTACAATTATCAAGTTCTTGGCTGAGTCGATCCATATGGATCTTACAGGTATCGAACCACATCTTTCACATTCTTTGATCAATGGTGTTACCATTCATCTATCCCGCTCAAGGTCAAAGCATTAGCAAATAGCAGTGGACATTGATGATGTTCGTCTATGACATGCACAAAGAGGTGTGTTTTAGAACTGTTGTGTAGAAACATTTTGAAAGTGTTCTATGCAGCCATTTGATTTATATGATAATTGAAAACTTTAACGTTAGATAAGAACCATAAATGCTGACTTCAAGTTTACTTAAAGTCAGGTATTGTAGTAATAGTATTAATTTTGTGTAATAACTTTTTATTCATAATTGTGTTATTTATTTCTTTGAAGGATGGAGACTGTGATTGCACCATCTGCACCTGGTAACTAAGTTTAATTTAATTTCTTCTTAGGGGTATGAATGGGTCGTCAAACAACCACAGCAATGGTCTAACTTCCTAACCATTTAATTGCACAGGATGTATACAACTTAATTTAAGTTGATTTTAGTCACCTACTAAATATCATCTGTTGTTAGCCTAATCCCATGCTGTCCAGCATGTGACCCACAGCTCGCTAAATTTTTGCAATTTGTGTAAAAATGAAGTAAAAGACAAAGTCTCTGGCCTACTTGCATAGCAATTCATTCATAACTTTGCTTATCATTTGACAATGTGAACACAAAATCCAGTTCCCACGACGCATTAAACTTGTTCAAAGTTTTAACATGTACGGTTCTCCACAGTTAATAATTTTCAATATATTTTAGTGATTGCTTTTGAGTTTACTGGTGCAGGCCTCGGCTTCAAGAATAATTTTTTCGGGGCCCCCGGTGTCAAAAAGATTCAACTGGCCTAATCGTTTCTTTTATAATAAGAAACACATTTTTATTGATGACAAATTTTATAAATTTCATTGGATTTCTGTCATATCGGTAACCACTTCTCTTACAAAAGCAGGCAATTGATAAAAAGTGTTTTACAGGTGTTTTCCAAAAAGGGGTAAACTTGCAATTTAAAAATGTTAATGTATGTTCGTTGCTTGATTTTTGGACTGTGCAGTGGGTTTCATTAACTTAGTTTGATTGCCACTCTTGGTGGACTTATTATGCACAAGTGTTAACATTTGTCATTGTTATGGGGCTGTGTTTAGTTAAGATTTAAAAGTTGTTTATTATGTTTAACAAGAAAACATAACCCATTTTATAACAGATTTATCATTTATTTATCATTTATTACACAGAGTGGTGTACGCATGAACAGTATAAATATGCAGTATTAACAGTAGTGGTTATCTAGGACAAAGGTTGGTATAATCATGAAAAACTGTTTGAGTTTGGTTTTTTAAGAATTATCATTCAGATTTGAAGAGTCAAGCGAAGAAGATGGCTACCTACGTTAACAACAGAGCTGAAATGAGGTTTGAGCTAACTTGATGGTCTGCACGGGCCATGCTCCCGTTTTGAAGTTTTCATTTGTTGAGTTTGGTAATAAAAAACAAATATAAACAGTTTTGTATCTTTGTATTTTGTCTTATCTTTATTTGTGTTCTTAAGTTTCATATTATTTACATGTAGTGTGTGATGAGCTTGAATATTTTACATAACACTAGTACACAAATGTGTACTACAATGAATGGAAAAACTAATACCACTCGTCGTTAAAGGGTTAAGGCATTTGCAACATTCTTGCTGGACGTTTAAGCTGCAGGTCTTGGGTTTAAATCTATGACAGAATGGAACGATGTTTTTAGCTTTCTGTTCAGGTCAAATACCTGGCAAGCAGGCTCTAAAAGGAATACATTGACCAGTCACAAAATCAGACAGTAAGCCTCATGTATGTATGTATGTATATATGCATGTATGTATCAGACTTGTTGTCCTCGAGACCAAGGTCTTGGTCTCGAGTGCACTCGAGTTCGTTTTTAAAAGTCTTGGTCTTGAGACCAAAAGTCTTGGTCTCGAGGTTCAAAGTCTTGGTCTTGAGGTTCAAAGTCTTGGTCTTGGTCTCACAAGACCAAGACCGGCTGTCAATATGAACGGTCATTTAACAAAATTCAAGAATTTAAACATTTATCAAGCCTGTTTGCACCATAGCCTACGACAAATACCTATGGACGGATTCAAGTCTTGTTGGTCAGGAAAACCCATTGGTAGCAGCAACTAAGTTATGCTGTGTCTGGAAGCCCTGCCGAGACTTTTTCTGAAGCCAAACGGTTTGATAAACCATGGGAGGTTTTCAAAACGGCTCACGATTTGTACATTTACATCCAGTGCTTGAAAAGCTACTGTGTGTACCAGCGACTTCAGCACCTGTAGAACTATTTTTTCACATGGCGGAATTTTTGTGAGGCCCACAAGGAACGTTTTGGTCAGAAAATTTCGAGTGAATTGGTTTTTATAAAATACAAAAGGCATTTGGAATAACATTTTGCATGAAGGACTTTTGTAAATACAAATTCGGTATTCTCTGCAGCCTGCATTTAAAGTTCATTTGCCAGAACAAAATAAAAGACTCACGTTTTCATTAAAATAGCGAGTAGTCCGACTTGACAGTTTTTGTAAGGAAAGAAGTCTTCAGCTGAATGTGATTTGTTGGGTCTTGGTGATTAGGTAACTGGTAGCCATCTTGGAGCACCCTTGTGAGCTACTTAAAGGGCACTCGGTCTTGAGGTTCAAGGTCTTGGTCTTGAGGTTCAAAGTCTTGGTCTCGAGGTTCAAAGTCTTGGTCTTGGTCTCGAGGTTCAAAGTCTTGGTCTTGAGGTATAAGGTCTTGACAACAAGACTGGTATGTATCAGAGCACTTGCATAGTGCCCTTTAAGTAGCTCACAAGGGTGCTCCAAGATGGCTACCAGTTACCTAATCATGAAACAAATGTGCCTTAAGTTGAGCAGAAAAGGTATTCTAAACCAGGGGTTCCCAACCTATGCCCTGCACTCCTAGGAAATCTCCCTACAAAAGTTATTTCACATTTGGAGATAGAAAAGTAAAATTTTTATTTTCGAACCACATAATCGTAATCTCCAAACTTCTAAAGCGCCATTCGAAGACTAAGTGCAAGGCGCCAGCCTACACTCATACACTCAATACTGCAGGTGAACAAATTGAACTAAAAAATAAGCTTTTAACTCGGTGTGTAGACAAGCGTTAACTGTTAACAGATAGCGTCTACTTGTATTGTATTGTATATGGGCATTTATAAAGCGCCTCTCGCGGTATAGACCATTCAGAGGCGCTCCCAGTGCACGAGACCCTGAGTGAAAAAGCAGGATTTAAGGTGAGAAAAAGAAGAAGCAACGCTACCAGAGAGAATGGTGGTGCGGACAGAAGGAGGAAGTCGGTTCCAAAGTGAGGGACCTATGCAGGCAAAGGATCTGGACTGAGCCATAGTAGTCCTGACACGAGGAACTAAGAGGTCAAGACGATCAGAAGATCGGAGAGGACGCAGCGAAGCAGCAGAATGATTGTACAACAGTACAATAGTAACATACTTTCCCTCTCTCACACCCCATGAAATGTCATTTCACACCTGGGGATATGTGCACCCCAGCCTGGGAACCTCTGTTCCAAACTGTTAAAGGTTGTAATGATCGCATGTCCGGTGGCAGTTTGGGCCAGAGAGCCGCACCCACAGAGGAAAAGGCATGCCCAGCTCATGCCTGTATTGAGAGCATGGGACCATGAACTAGCCTTGGGAAGACTAACAGGCAGCGGCGGCCAGGACAGCTTGAGTCCAGTGTGAAGATGTAGATCTGCATGTAGAAGGAGATCTGTTGCTGAGCCAGCAGTCGAAGCCTGGCACGTGAGGAGGATTTTGATTTGTTTAATTCATATGCAAAGGCTAAGAAAATTAAGTGCTAGTACCCAGTGGGTTCATCTCTCTTCTTTGGTATTTGACTTAACATTTAAAGTGGTAAAGGTCTCTACTTGCATGTTAGTAAGGTTTCAAGCATGCAGTGTGGTTACTTGGGCATGTTTGTTAACGTAGTATTTGCAACTAGCCAGATGAAAACTCGGATTGCCAAGGAGCATGAATTCTAGTGTTAATGTGCCATGTGAATGTGTTGAGCGGACGTTGAACATGTAAATGTGTTAAGCGGACTTTGAATGGGGAACCAACTGGTTCAATTGGCCTCGCTGACTGCTGTGGGTCAGAACATGGGAGTTCGAATCACTGTTGGCACCGGAGCTGCCATACTTCTGATGCACGAGTTTGCACATTCCCAAATTAACATTATGAGACTGCAGGAGATCTGGTGGGTGAGCTGGCCTTGAAGACTACTAGGAAGGGTTCTACAATGTTGTGTTTTGTTGGTGATTTCATTATGGTTCCCAGTATCAACAAGGACAGCTATGGACACATCCTGGTACCATTCAAAAGCGGCAATTCCAAGAGGCTCATTGACTTCTGCTTGGGAGCTCTACTCGGGCTCTGAGTATTATGAGCAAATAACCGAGCTGTACTTAATTCATTGCATTGGCTTCCTATTCAGGAGAGGATCTCTTTAAATAGGGGCATTTAGTTTATAAAAACTGAAGTCTGGCCAACCACTTTAAGCTCAGGTCTGCAAATTCCGCAAGGGACCCAGTATGGAGCTGAAATAGTGCAGAGAATCAGAGATGCAGAAATGGAACAGTTTGATATGGGAACGAAGGTGGCTGTACTCGGCGAGGTCGTAGAGCAGGCAGTGGAAGATAAAAGTCCGCAGTGAAAGTGGAATGGGAAATAGGAGGATGGTTTACGGCAAGGAGATCAAGTGTTACCTAATACATTTATTACTTATTTGGAAAGAGTCGTGGAAAAGATCTAGGATGATGGAACTGGAATCTTGGTGCAACGAGAGATTTGCAGATGACATTGACTTGTTGGAGAACTGCTGTGAGAGGATGCAGGAAATGTTTGTGGGCTGAACATAGTGGCCAACTGTGCTGGACTGAGAGTGAATGTGGATAAAGGAAAAACAATGGTATTTGGCAAGGAGATAATAGATGCAGAAATAGAAGTGCAAGATGAGGCGATTGAAAATGTAAAGGAATTTGTGTACTTAGGTAGTATACTGATATGGGGCAATGATTGTGTAAAGGGTAAGAATAGCAAAAGTGAAAGGAGTTATGACAGGACTAAATAAAAGTAAGTAAGTAAGTATTTTATTTATTTAACCAGTTGACATAACGCACTCTGGTTTACATACATGTCAGACAATTAGAACATATTATAGCATCCTAATCAAAAAAGTCTTTCTCATTTGACCATCAGCCTTAGGTAATGTCTGATTGTGAGTTCTTGGCCACAAGATATATCCAGTATTCTTTATGGGTGGTAATAATCCATGCAAAACATGTCCTGGGTTACTCAAAACATCTGAAAAAAAGGCAGGGGTCAGCTTTGTTACATAAGTAATCATAAGTTGGGTTATCACTTGGGAGATATCCCAGTCGAATCAGCTTGTTCATTACCGATTGAAGTCTATTTCTATCCTGTTGCCCTGCAAATCCCCACATTGCTGGTGGAGCATATAAAAGTCGGGCAACCGTTGTGGCTTGTACCACGTCATGGAATTTAACTCTAGACAGGCCATGTGTTGAAATAATGCGTAATGCATAGAGACTGCTTTGCCTTACTGCATTATCTGCTTACCAGTATATGCTGCTCAAAACTGAGTAAGGGATTCAGAATTCTGGACTCCCAGAACATGTAAGCTGTTTACTCTTGTCAGACGGTTCTGCAGGCAAGTCAACCCGCCCCTCGCCCTTCTTATTATGGTTTCATACGTCTTGTTGAAGTTTAGTTTTAGGTTACAATTTGCTGCCCATTTTGCTACGTATTCTAATGTCTAGTATTAAAATGTTAAGCCAGTTGCCACTATTTCTCATGTACAAGGGTAACCCTGATAGCGGGACCCAGGTGCCTTAAGGGTTTCTCTCCCTTTACTTCCATTGCAAACTAATTAATTGATCTGTTTTCTGTTTAAAAATGTTTACACTGAATGATATCATTTCTGTTACTGCATATTATGCGAAGTAATACAATTTATGGTTATGGTTATTCTTTTTTTACTGTATCTCCATTGAATGCAGGTATCATGAGGTAGCTATCGTCTGCATATTTACGTAAGTAATCTATTTCTAGGGAAAACTGGTTAAGTTTTGAAATTGTCTTTATGAAATACTATCTCGAATAGCAAGCATATCAGTTACAGGTCCAAGTTAAATGTCCTAAAACCATGTGTCTGTTGGACAATTAAAAAGACTGACCAGAATAAAATACTGGCATTTGAAATGTATTGTTATAGTAGAATAGGGACAAGGCAAGGAGAACCAGTATCACGTAATACATTTATTATTGAATTGGACTGAAGGTGACAAAATATGAGGAGGTCCGAAGAAGAATGAATATATGGGGAGATGTAATACAAACAATAATGAGAAGGAAATTGAGTCTATTTGGGCATATATGTAGAATAGATGACAATAGAAATATAAAATATGTAATTATGGATAGAAATGGGCAACCAAGGATTGATACAAACCAGATCTGCACAGCTTAAGAATAACAGCACAAGATCGTTGACTGTGGAAACAAGTGATGATGGGCACCTACAGGTTTTCTGCCCATGGATTATGATGATATTCCACGGTCCAGCATAGAAGTTTTGCTATGGTTGGCCCATCGTCCTGGAACAAGCTGCATAACAACCTGCAACATGAACTACTCGGCCTCTCTTTTCTGCAGACCCTTGCAGACCATTCTGTTCGATTGTGGTTTCTTTGTGTTAGGCTGGGAGCACCTCAGATGAGTCTTTCTGGAAGTGGTGCTATATAAATTTACAATTACCGTTACCATATTGTTTTAGATGCCACAGTCTTATTGGACCATGTCCACTTTGATATTAAGATGATTTTTTGTGAGGTATATCAAACAGCATCAGCCATATTTATAATAGGGCATAGCAGGGGCAGTTGTAGTGTAGGGGCATCACGGGTGAGAGGTGACAGGAGGTCAAACAGAAATTGTCAGACTTTTGAGTTTGTTTTCTCCTCTCAGTTTACTTCGTTTAATTTGTTTAAAACTTTAAGCTACTTTCTTTTAACTGCTGCAATCTAGCACTGTTTTCTGTTAACACGAGTCCTCTTAAAGATTTCTCTTAGATGATTTTGTCAAAATGATCTTGTTGAAGCATAGTCCTGAAGAAAACCAATTCTTTGCATTGGGAGGAATATACTAAAATGCAAACGAAATAGTGATTGATATGATAACCTAATAATCTTTCTTCTTTTTTCTTTATTAATTCAAACCGACAAATGCAGTAAGATTACATTGAGACAGGACAGCACAATTATCTTAACTAAACACACATTTGTATACTTAAGGAGCCTGCTAACCTCAGATAACAACTGCACAAGGGAAATCGGAAGAATTAATAAAGCAAAAGGGATAATGGCAGGATTCAACAACATATGGAAGAGCAAAACAATGCCGCATACAACAAAGAAAAAATACTGGAAACATGCGTATTCAGCACAGCGTTGTATGCATGCGAAAACTGGACATTGAAAAAGGAAGGCAAACAGAGGATAATAGCGTTCTAAATGTACTGCTACAGAAGAATATTACAACTAAAATGGATACAGAAAATAACTAACATAGAGGTGCAAAGAAGACTTAACAGCAGATCAGATATGGTAGAAGCCATAATGAAAAGGAAACTGAAACTATTCGGACATAATGTAAAATGGGCGATGACAGAAAGATAAGGGGTATAATGATAGGAATCATGGATGGAACTTGGAGAAAGGGAAGACCATGCAGGGAATGGCTACAGGACATCAAGGAATGGTGTGGGATGAATATACAGGAACTGACACACCGGGCACAAGACAGGGAGTCCGGGAAGAGAGTAATCAAATGCGCAGTGGACACCTACGGGCTCTCAGCCCATGGATCATAAAGAAGAAACGCACATTATGGCAGCCATGCAAGGCGACCCCCCAAGGGGGGTTGCGGGAATCAAACAGCATACTACTGCTCTCCTGCTGCTCTCCTGGCCATGAGTGTTACCATTACTCTATCCCCCTTCTATGTGGCTTTAACTGAGTTAGTCAGGAGACACTAGGAAACAGACCAAATGGGGTCATACACAAGGTCATGCAAAGCAACGCAACAGCATAACCTCATCTGCCTGTCACATTTTCACTAGGAACTTGTACAGTATTTCCACAAGGCTGAACCACATGGTCTAGATTTGTTTCTTTCAGAGCACATCAGTATATCTGAAGCCTCTACATCCACAGATGAGTTGCAAACTGAAGGTGGGTCAGAGGTTCAGCCACAGCGCAGGTCATCAGGGTCTTCACCAGTGGCACTTCAGGTAGGAAATTTTTGTACATACTATTATATAATTTATGTTATACCTGCTGTAGTATAAGTGATATACCCGGTTGTTGCATATTTTGTGTGTGGAGTGCAGTGCCAGTGCCAGACATTTTTTTATAGCCAGGGCAGTCATACTAGTAACCAGTGCGGCGGGCGATTTAGCGAATTTTTGGTAGGGCAAAATTCTGTCAGTGTCTTTTTACCAGGGCATTTGCTCTGATGTAGTGCTGCCACTCATGGAGAGGCACATCTGTAATTCTCTCTCGTCATCCTGAGTTCATTGGTTATTATTATTGCAGGTCATAAAATAGCCTACAGATCCAATATAATAAGGAGCTTTATAGGCATAATGAAACTGAGAGAGTTGATGATATGAAGCAAGTGGCTAAATATTTTAGAAGATAAATATATGAACAATTAACAAAATACATGTAAGAGTTTGAATAGCTATATGAAAACAGGACACTATCAAGGAAGAACGATGGGCAGGGCTGTAGTTGAAGGTATACGCGGGTATACAACGTGTACTCACCTCTAGAGACCGTATACTCGCCTCACAAAATATTTATATTTATTTATATTAAAATAGTGTAGCGTATACTCGCAAAATACTGTAGCGTGTACTTGCCTCTAATTTTAGCACTACAACCCTGACGATGGGTGATTTTAGAAAGTGTCGTAAATTTGTAACAGCTTTACATAAATATTGGGAAACAATTCTTGTGCAAGAGACAAGGGCAGAGGAAGGGTATCGCCAAGAAACTTGGGATGCCAAAGGGCATTTGCACTTAGGCAGACAGCTGGAGTTAGCTACTAGTCAGAGAGGCCATACAAGACAAAGAAGGATATTTAAATGATGAAAGAGTTTGTCATGCTTTGGCCTAGAAATGGGAAGAAAGAATCTGGAAATTGTCAGGGAGGTAATCATGGAGGACAGATGAATGCGCTCTGAGTCAAGTGAACGGAGAACAACTGCTTATCCGCACCGCTACTACCAAGGATGTTTTACATGATTGAGATGATCGGCATCAATCATCTTTTCATAAATTATCTTTAAAAACGTTACAGTAGGCTGATAGCCTCTTTTAATGAATGTTGCTTTATAGAATACTGATGTGGTAATATGTTTATTAATATTCCAAATAGTTCTGGAGATGCATGAATTGTTATTTGAACATTATGGCTATCAACTTTTCGGTTCTCAAAGAAATGAGATTATCAGTGGAACACGTTACCTCCTTTGCAATCAGTACTTTAAATGCACTACTTCAAATGAAATTAGGCCAGTATCTTGGGAGCAGCATGACAAACATATATGGACAGCATATATTAGTACTTGAAGATTTACTGTATTGTATTTAAGCATTTATAAAGCGCTTCTAGTAGGGTGAACCATTCAGAGGTGCTCCCAATGTGCAAGGCCACAAGAAAAGAAATAAGTCTTGAAGAAAGCAAAAGAAGACGAGGGATTACCAATTAAAATTTGAGAGCAAGTAAGAGACAGTGTATTCCAGAGAGAGGGACCAATTGAGGAAAACTGCGCCATAGCTGTTCTAGTATGAGGAACTGTCTGTTCAAGGAGTGAAGTGGACAGTGCGAGAAGAAAGAGGCCGGTGAATTACAGCAATTAAATATTTAGGGGCAAGTCCCTGCTGTGCCTTGGACACCAGAATGAGGATTTTTAACTTAAATCTTGCAGAGGAAGCCAGTGCAGGTGCTCAAACATGAAGGATGAAATGCATTTAAAGCATGATACTTACGTCTCTACTTTAAATATTATTTTACTATGATTCGCATGTTAATGTTCCTGGGTGCAGTGTGCCAACCAGTTTTCTTCAATAAACAAAAACAATAACATCGCTTGCTTAGCTCCATTGTCTAATAAATAGATAGATGTAAAATAGTAATATATAGCTTAAGTTTTGTTTGTGTATTTGATTTTAAAACCCTTTCAAAATGTTAGGTGCTTTTTATGTTTTGTTTATTACAAAAAGCACAGTGATCAGTATTACACTTACCTAGTCATAGTACTTAGTCCTTCCCGTGCAGGTCTGCACATCGGGCAAAGCTTCTCCACCACTCGTCTCTGTCCATTGCCCGCTCCTCAACCTCATCCCATGATATCGCCAGGCATCTCAAGTTGTCTCGGATTGTTTCCAGCCAGTTCTCCCATGGTCTTCTTCTCCTTCCAGAATTCCAGGACATCGCTCGTTTGGCTCAGGACTCTATCTTTATCCCTATGAAAACCATGCCCCATCCACTTCAGTCTTCTTTCTGATGATGTTTCATATATCTTCTTGTCCCGTCCTCTCTCTCTATTACTTTCTTACACTACTTTATCGATTTTTAATTACTGATGCACAAAGTGAACTATACTTAAATGATGTTTATTTATTCAATATTCAAACAGGCCGATGAACAAGAAGTCCTTTGCCGAACGTGTTGTCAACTCTACCATGATCCAGATGAGTTAGGTTTTTGGATTGCTTGCAACGAGTGTGATAACTGGTTTCACGGGTAATTCTGTCAAACTTGTCACGTTTACAACTCACTGCTAGAAGGCAGTACTATCTAATGTAGTGATCTCAGAATGCTGTCTTAATAGGAATCCTGACATATAAGAATATATATGCATGTATTTATTTGAATTTCTACAGCACAGTGGTTCCCAAAAATTTTACACCAAGGGCCAAAACAAGCTATCGTGTAACTTCCGGCAGGCCATGCATCTTTATTGCAAAAATATTTTCCATATAATAGATAAAATTAAGTAAAATCTCTTCAAATATTAAAACAAAATCATGTTGCTACTTAAGCATTTCAGTTTAATAGAAAAAAAACTACTGTACACCGTGTGTAACTCAATAGATGGCACTTAAATGTCCACCAATTATCTATGTTTAGAATCCAGGCTTTTGAGATGTTTGGTGTGTGGGGATCAGGGGTTGAACTCGGCAATGAATTAAAATTCAGATATGTCGACTCAACTGGGAGCTAAAAGAAAAATAGAGGTCTTACAGAAATGTTTCTGCAGTGACAAAGGTTTGACTAGCCAGCTAAAGACAGATGGTGGGTCATTTCTGGCCCCCAGGCCACAGGTTTGGGAACCACTGATGTAGGTATATTAAAACCTGATGCAGCCATCCCTTGAGCTGCTGGGCTGGCAGATCAAAGTTCCACCACTGATAAACATTCAGGGTCACTTCAAAGACTCGTGTTGCTCTTCCTTCGCCAAGACGAAAATTATTGAGCTGCAGATGGCATACACTTTCTGTAGATCAAAGATTCAGTTGCATACCAGGATGCCCATGCCTCCTTATGGAGCCACATGGGCCAATGTGAAATCATTCAAAAATACTGTCAAAATATTCAAAGTCTGCAGTAGAAATGAAGAACAACTCTGATGTGCAAACCTTGCAACAGTAAATTCCAACATTTCTGAAATTACTGGGCAAATCCTGCATTTGCACCAGATAATCGACTGAAAATGATATAGAAGGCGACTAAATGACGGAATCATGGACAGAACAGCCCTCATACCATTGGATGTCTGAAACCACGAGGAATCAGGCAAAACGTTGGATTAATTCTGACAGGTATCAGGGACACACTAGTGTGTGTTGAAGCCCATGATTCATGGCTCAAAAATAGGAATTTTGTTAGCATGCTGGACTAAACCAAGTCGCTGCTGCCATGAAGGTAATTTTACAAGACTTCTGGTCCACTGGTGTTGCTTTGGTGTTGTGCACATCTGGAGCAGTAATAAAGGTTTTTTAAATACATGCACACATCCAAGGCTGAGGCTAAGAAAATGAAGTTTGTACTCTTTCACATCTTTCCTTGATACATAATTATAGGCTTCCATTTTTAAGAGAAAATTCTAGCTATTAGTCTGCACAAGTGTAAAGCATGTTGGCCTGAATGTTTTTATAGTTTATGATGTAACGTTCTTTAATGTTCTGAAGAGTGAAGTTTTCTTATAGATGCTATCAAGGGAACAGTCCAAGTCATAGAACTTCCCTTTTTGCAGTTCGCATAGCACTACTATATGATATTCAGTCATGGACTTGAAACTTATCTGGGATGGCACACATTGTTTGCACAGTGGGATTATTCCCACAACCTTTTAATAAATTGTTCAGTTGATGAAGATGTAAAGTAAATCCGCCTTTATAGTGAAGTCACATTTGCACATGGTTGCACCATGGCACCCAACGTAAATGTAATTAGTACCTTCTATTCCTCTGGTGTCTCATGCACAAGGCATCAACCGATGGCACACCAAAACCAAACCAATATCCAGAAGATCAGTCCGTAAGACAGAGAGGCAGCCTATGGTGGATAAGCAATTTAAAAGAGATAAGTTTTACGTTGAGAATGAAATGACACAAGCAGCTGAGCAGAGCGCACAGACACAGGAAGAGGGTTCCAAAAAGTGTATGTAGGAACCGAAAAAGCTCATTCAACAAGAACAGTTCTTGATTAGGTATGACCAGACAAAGATAATCAAATGACGTGACCAGACAAATCAGCCTGGCTATTGCAGACTTGATTTCATATTACGCCAGTGAATAACCTGGTCTCCCAGACGTGGCTTTTGTGTGGCACTAAGATATTTAGGAGATTTACGTTTACAATAAGTCTGAGTGATAAGAACTGATTTTAAGTATGGTGGCTGACCAGAGTTATCAATGATGCCTTTTTAACATGCGAGACTTGTTAACATAACAACAGCTGTGTACCCATAAGTTTGACAGTCCATTACAGGCTCTTTACGTTTTGAAATAATGTTTGGAAACAGTCGGTCGATGTTCAGGCACCCAGAAAGAAATTGGTATTAAATCAAACCCACTTCTACCCTTTTAACCAGACAGCAATGTGGCCTTTGGACAAAATTGGCACTTTGGCAGGGTACGGTGCAAATGCTTTCACATCAAACAGCCAATGTTCTTGAACTATCTAGCCAGTGGTAGCCACACTAATGTTATGCACTAGTATGTTGTGCACTGTTGTATTTCAGTATGGCCTATTTAAGGCAGTTCGTTACCACACGGTCATTACGTTCCCAATGACTTCGTGTAAACAGGTTGACACTGTATGTTATGTAGAATTAGTTGTCTTGACATAAGTTGCTATTGATATTATGTTTAAATATTTCATATAATTCTCTGCTTTATGTATCTCTGCTAGCTGTTACCTTTTAAAGCTTTTATGCATGCATTATGTGTTATTTGCAGCATATGCCAAGGTCTCGAAGATCCACCAAATGTATTTATTGACTGGTATTGAAATGCATGTACTCAAACCAGACAGAAGAAGTGAAGCACTGAAAATTAACTGTTACACCAATAGTAAAATAGTAGACACTGCAATTTTGGCAACGTGTATTTCACTATAATTGTGATAATGATGTTGATCATGTGTAGCACCAGTGTGCAACTCTCAACTTACAAGGAATTTCATTTACCACAAATATTTATGCCTATTGTGGTCAGATGGTATTTGTTTTCATTAATGGCTTTTTGTTAATTCCATCTCATCCCATTTAACTTTCACTGTTTCGTGTTTCACATATTATTTTTAGCACAATTAATCTAGTGTTTTGTAAGATGTCCAGAAATGTGTGAAGGGTAAGCAGTTGTTTATACGAGTTGCAACTCCTCTTGTGCAAAACACAGTGTACACGCAAAAGGGTCATCCATATAGGACATCTGCAAATATGACCTACTCAGGACCCCCTCCCTCTTGTCCACATTTGACCTTCTTTGCTGACGTCCACACGCCAAAGCCAATTAACAAAAAACCATCATTGTGACTAAAGTCATTAATAAAGCTACCAGTCTCTGAGGCAATCAAGAAGAAACTCAATATTTCAACGACCATGTTACACCTATTAGAGTTTTCAAGCCCCAGAGTGTATTAAAGTACTAGTACACAGTGTGAGGTTTTGGGCATTCACCTCACTGACCTTTTCCTCTTTCGGGAGAGGTTGAAACAAGGAAGCATTTAAAAAACTATCAAATTTATAAATTTGATGCAGACGTATGCACTGGTCAAACCCACCTCCCCTTGTCCGCATTAGAATGACCCTCCCCTCACTGTGGACGTCCTTTATGGATGACCCCAGTCTGATGTTGCAGCTAGACACAAATGTCAATTTTTTAATCATTCTGTGTTTTCTAGATTTAAGTCTCTAAGCAAAAACTTGAAGAGGGTTGAATGCTCTCATGATGATGATGGGTCTGTAAAGTATGCCAGGCAGATGATGTTAAGTTTTTGTTAGTAAATAATTGCATGTAGACTTTACAATAATGTCAACAACAACATAGATTAAGTCGTCATTTTAAGTTTCATTTGTAAATAACCACTTCTTTGTGATTCAGTGCGAAAAGTAAAAAATTTCTGGTTTTCTTGAACACAGTTCACTGGAAGGTTTTTTGAAGTAACTGCTTGGTGATCAACTTATAGTTTGGATGTTTTCTTGAATGTAGAATGTAGACTAACCACTTAGGCTTTCAGTGGTTAGCAGTAGATTACATTGTGAAAACATGTAAAGATGCTGGATGCTACATGGTTTACAGGGAGCTTTGTCATAATATGCATTATTCTGCAGAATTTCTTCTGTTGTATTTCAAGAGTGTTTCAGGCCTTTGTTTATTGTGCTTTAGAGTTGATTGTGCTTTAGAGTTGATTGTGCTTTAGAAAGTCACATGATATGGTATGGTAACAGAATTAACCTTCAAGGAAACTTTGGTCTTTAAACACAGGTCATTGCATTGTTTGATCTCAAAATCCCAGACCTTGGACATTAGTGCCAGAAAGGTGCATTTTGAATCCTTGATCTCTTAGTTAGCCACATTCTTGTCATCTTTCTTCAAATCGGTGACTTTCAGTGGTGCAAAAAGTTAAATTTTGTTATCAGATTCATTGGTACCTCAGTTGGCACCAGTGATATTTCAGTTCTAAGAATAATTCCCAATTTTACTTCTAATTCAGTTCAGAAGACTCAGTTTCAATTCTAATTCTATTCTCATTCTGAAAATAATTCCTATTTCAGTTCTAATTCAAGTTCTGAAATAATTTCAGTACTATTATTTATAATTGAGCTCTCAAATAACAACGCAAAACCACAACTTGTGCAGTTGTTAGTCAGTTCCAACATGTTATATAGCAGGGGTGGCGAACCTTTTTTTAAGGTGCGTGCCAAAATACTGCTAAATCATTTTTAAAAATACCGTCGCGTGCCCTTCGGAATATTGCACAGTATATAATTATTTTTCCCATATAGGTTTTAGCGAACAAAGCGTAACAAAAAATGAATTACATTATTTCAAAGATTGTTTTTTAATGGTGTTAAACTAACGTCCTTCAAACAAGAAAATGTGGATTGCTACAAGGATTTTGTATTTCAAAGTTTGAAATTTTGGGAATGCTCTGCATTCCACGTGCCCAAAAAATTTGGCACGCGTGCCACTTTTGGCACGCGTGCCATAGGTTCGCCATCCCTGTTATATGGGTAATTCCGTGGATTCTTTGGATTTCGGATGTAGCAAATGTTCAAAAATGAAATGCATATAAATACATAAAACCAAATATTTTCTTGATCTACGATGCATTTAGAATATCAATTTATGAGTTTCCCTGCACGACGTTTTGCAAAAACTTTTTTACAATGTGATTTATGCAACATACATGAAAATTTTATCATTACTGTCACACCTGTTTGGGCAGCTGTGATCTCATGATTTTACAATCACAAAGTTGTTATTATTATATCATATAACAGCTGAATTCTGACCATATGATATTCTGCTTACTGAATAATCTGTAAAAGACTAAAAGTTTACAGTTACTTTACATATTTAGCCTATTGTAAGTCATAATTTGTAAATATTTAGTTAATTTAGCAGTCTGTTATCTCCAGTGAAGGCAGGTGTGACAAACTAGCTGTTTCCCTGGCATGCCCAATTGTTAACCTGTAAATCTACTATTATTGTAACCACTAACTAGCTCAATTTGCATGCTGATTAGTTTACAATTGAGTTTTTTAACGACTGTGACAGTAATGAGAATTGTGACAGCAATGAGACTGTGTGACTGTAATGATAAAAAATGACACATGAATGAGACACGGCATAGTATTTAACGTGACTGAAATGAGAATTATTACAGTGTGACATGAATGAGAAATAATAGGTTGATATTTTAAGTGTGACTGAAATGAGACGTGACTGTAATGAGAGAACTGCACTATGTATGGCTGTGCACCGAATGTTATGAGGGCTAACGAAGCACAAACAGTTTTTTCTTACTCAGACCACATGCTTCATTCAAAAGTTAGAGCGTTATACACGTGTTAGTTAAACTTTAGAAATAACAGATGATGACTGTAATGAGACACGAAAAGTCGGATTGATAGTTTTTCACGTAAATTTTTATTATTTACGTCATTAACGGCACATGTTTCGGAAAGTTATTGTTTATATCTATTAATAGTTCTCACCCGCAGTGTTGCGAGCCGTTTCCGGTAGGATGCGTTTAAAAGTAGATCGAGATTCGTATAGGAATAAACGCGTGACGGTAATGAGGTGTGACCTGAGGGACAAGATTGTTTGCCGTGCTATTCTTAAAATAAGCCTCCGATTTAGACGATTCGTAAGCAGATGAAAGAGGACACTCGTAGCTTTAATAAAATGCATCACTGGTGTAGCTGCTCAAGAGATTACAATTTCTGTAAACCTCCAAAAACGGAAAATACGGATCGGGACGCGGGACTGCAATGAGATTTTACGTGTTTGGAGTTTTAAATGAAATTAAAAACGAACAATCCAATCTTTAAAAGATAGCGGATTTTGTTCTACAGTTTAATACGAACATTTTGATACATTCCGTGCCTCCATACCTATACAAATGTGGCTGTAACAGCCGAGGGACACGAAATCCCAAAAATCCACGCAATTACCCATATAGCATGAACTTCAAATCTTTTTTTTCTGTTTTAGAAAGACTCTAATTCAAGACTTAGGTGACAGTTAGCAATCCACACAAAGAAAAAGTCCACTACATATTCTTGTGAGCATTAACTTATGAATTCATGGAGTCATGGAAATTTGGAATTAAAGCAAAATAGATAAGAGTCATGAACTCCGTACCCATCCATTTTTGGAGTTCCATAGGGTCACATGCAGTAGCCTAACAGTAAAAAAACTCAGAATTTCTGATATAGGGGAGGATAACACATTGTTTATTTGTTAGTAATGTTAGACTGCAATCTTAACATGACTCCTCACATTTCCTTCGTTGCCAGAGCAGGCCACTTCCACATTCGCTGAATTCGACAAGTGAAACGCTGCCTAAATGAAACCTGCCTCCGTATTCTTGTTCAAGCCCTCATCATCTCTCGCCTCGACTACTGCAACTCTGTCCTGTCCGGTCTTCCTTCATCGACACTACAATCCTTATCATCTGTTCTTCACACGGCCGCTCGTCTAGTAAAAGACCTTGGTCCTAGAGATCACACCAGTCCTGCAACAACTGCACTGGCTTCCCATCCATGCCCGTATCGCCTTCAAAGTCTCCCTCCTCATGTACCATATCAACTCTGGAACCTTTCCCTCGTACATGACATCCATGGTTACGCCATGTTCTGCTTCCATTTCCAGAGGACTCCGATCGGCCACGCGAGGGGATTTTACCGTACTTCGCACAAACCAGAAGTTTGGTAGGCATGCCTTCTCGGTCTCAGGACAGTCCGTCAATGCACATCTGTTACCCAGTTTAAATCCAAATTAAAAACATCTATTCACATTAATGATTATACTATGATTAGGAATGCAGCGTAACGCGCTCTTGTGCAAGACTTGTTTTGTTAAAGCGCGCTGTGTATTGTATTGTATAGTATAATTTCTGACCAATGTTAAATTGTTCAATCACAAAATTGCAAGAACTTTTTCTTCTACCTCTAATAACATTTACTGTGTGGTTGTAGGACTACTCAGCACAACCATTGACATAACATCTATTAATGGGTCTGCGTATATCTATAGCCTAGGTCATATATGACGAGGCTAAGAAAATGAAGTCGCAACAATTTCATGACCTTATGGCTGCCTCTCAGGCTGTATTCCTGTCGCAAGTGCATTGTTGTAAATTTTAAAAAATTTCCATTGATCCTTAAAATGTTGCTATGCACAATTATGGAGATATAATAATCTTGGCCTACTTAAATGATAATTAACACAACAATGATTGCGTGCCTTCCATTGCTATTCACATTGCCACTTTCCAATTCTATAAGTTAGCGAGCTAGACAGACATACTGGGACCCCACAAAACCCAAAGAGCTCAACATGCAACATTATTCACCCCAAGGACTGCCAATTACCTGTTTCACCCACTATCGTCAGCTCTGAAAACTTCCCATACAAGTGCATTGTATTTCAGAGCATTAAATACTCTGAACTTCACAAGCTAAAATGACAGACCCTACATTATCCTAAAGCGCTTCACACAGCATATTATGCACCTTAAGGACTACCAAACCAAACGGATAGACATGATGGATCAGATAGAACAATGCCGTCTTTCAAAACAAAAGCAACGACAGATTGGAACAAAGTGACAGACTCAGAAAATAAGACAGAGCCAAATGTGTACATACAGAATCAGATAGACTATGCTGTCTAACAAAGGCAAAGCCACAACTGAAACTTCTTTGCATCTTTTGGTCTCAAAGAACCCTAGAAATCAAATCAAAACGCACAGAAACACCCTAACAAAGCTAAAGTGCATAAACGAAACTCCTTTTAATATTTGGTCTCATCGATTCAACCCACACCTCGGTTCTTCAAACCCTAACATTTCGAACGTAATCTAAGGTCCTTGCGATTAAATGTGTGCTTCAAAATCGACTGCTCCTTCGATCTGGTAGCCGGTCAGCGCTCCTTTGCCGATGACCTCGCCAATGAAGAACCAGCAAGCGATCTCGGTCGCAATCAGGGTGTTCAGTGTCGCCTCCTATTGACAACAACAGAAACTGATGTCAAGCTGTGCTACAGCAAAGCATTATTAGTACTACATGAACATTTATAAAAGTTGACACAACTAAATGCACCAGCAGTAGCTCGGTTTAGTCAGATGACGTCAACAGGCTACGATCTAAAGTCAACAGGTAAGTCTGCAATTTCTTCCTGAAGCTTACGATCTAAAGTCAACAGGTAAGTCTTCAATTTCTTCCTGAAGGTTACAATCTAAAGTCAACAGGTAAGTCTTCAATTTCTTCCTCAAGGTTACAATCTAAAGTCAACAGGTAAGTCTTCAATTTCTTCCTGAAGCTTACGATCTAAAGTTCCGGAAGATGGAGTTTGATGGGTTGCATGTATGGTGTGGACTTATTATTATTATTACATGTATTGCAAACATTTTTAATGCGTGCAAAATCACAGAAATGTGATTCTGAGACGTGAAGTTGTCTAGAGACATGACTTACATGAGGCACGTCAAACAGGCCACATGTAAAAAAAATTTAGTGCTACGCTCCAGTTCTCGTATGGCAAGTTAACCACCACTAAGTGTTAAGTTTACATCTTTGGGGACACAACACTATTTCACGTTAGCACAATAATACATGATCTGGGAGCGCATTTAAATGACTTTGTACTGTATGTATTTATATGGAAGAGGTTATGGTTTCAGCTTAGAGTTAAATATAGTCCCAAGAGTTACAAAAATATATATATTGTGCATTACTATGCAATAGTAATTGCTCATTTATATAGTGCCTCTCAAAGAACACTCGTCACAGGTGCTTTCGATCCAACATACAAGACCGCATTCGAATACAATGTTCTTCGACCTGTGGTATAAAGTAGGCAAATGAAGCTCCAGTTGCAGATTACATGGAAGTCTGTTCCAGAATTAGGGTCTGACCACAGCAATGCTTCCACGTTGCACAGTGGCTGCATAATGTACGTGTGAATGTGCATGTTGACAGCGAGGTGATTCGGCAACGAAGGAGACAGCCATTCTGAGCTCTTGCTTGTCCTGCAGAATTATTTTGCTTGTATTTTTAAAATTTATTTTAGTCCTTCCCGTGCAGGTCTGCAGCATCTCCTCCACTCATCTCTGTCCATCGCTATAGGTCCTCAGCCTCATGCAATGACTTCTCCAGGCATCTCAAGTCGTCTCTGGTGTCTTCCAGCCAGTTCTTCCGTGGTCTTCCTTTCCTCCTTCGCCCTCCAGATTTCCAGGACATCAATTGTTTAGCTCTTCTATCTTCATCCATACAAAATACAGGCCTGATCCACTTCATCATCTCTCTGACGATGTTTTCTATATCTTCTTGACACATCCTCACTCTTACAGTTTTGCATTAACCACATTAAAATTTACCAACTCAACAAGGGTTTTATATAGATCTGCAACTTAAGTGGGGTCACCGTCCTTGCAGTGCCATTGAAAGTTAGGAAACTCCCCCATAACATAAAATTTTAAGTAAACTTGATAAATTGGAGAATTTGATGCTGACCTTGACCGTAAGATTTCTCCACTTCTGAGTTTTGGCTGCTTGGATCAGGTCCACGAAACCCTTCTGAATCTGCGGCCACTCGCTCGGCGCTGGAGGACGCAACTCTACGCGAGCATAGCGCCAAAACGTCTGGAACTTTGGGACAAGTTTATCCTGTGTTCCTGAAATAACAAAACACATAGGCCAGAGTTACTAAGACTTCCGTGCCTTTACCACAATTCTCTTACCTCTTTACCCCTCTGACTTGACGCAGCACTCAGGAATAAGGTGGTGCTCTGCGCTTAGCTTTAGAGTAGCACTTTAGAAATTGGGGTTTAAGGTTACAAATTCTTAATTGCACAGCCTCGATTGTGCACTTTAACAACGAGCATGTATTAAAGTGAATGGGAAACTAATGCAGCTCGTCGTCAAAGTGTTAAGGGCTTTCATTGATTATCATGTGAAATCATTCATCATCTTAGTTAACTTTCATGGTTAAACACCCTGTAGCGCTGTTAAAGATTGATCCTTTCTACGATCACCAATCTCCTGGAAAGTATGCCGTCTTTGGCTGGCTTCCATTCACAGCTGCTGGTCCCTCCATCTGGAACTCTCTACGACCTCGTGTTCTCAACTCTCCAAACGATATTGTCTTCTGCTTTAAACTGGAAACTTACCTCTTCCAGTCTACCTATGTGGCTCTCAAATCTCAATGTTTGCTAGGCTTCAAAGTGCAAGTCTGAACTCTGTGAGGAGGGCATTATCAAATGACAGCTCTATGGCGATCATTTACATTCGGGGTGCCTATGTACTATCTGGGTGGGTGTCTTTGCATCGTAAGGGTCGGTTAGGGTCAGGGTAAGCGTCGTGAGGGTCGGTTAGGGCTTAGGGTCAGTGTAGCCTATGTAATTGTGCAACTAAAAAGCTATATCTGCGAGTGGAAGCTGGATTTTAAAATTCAGGGCTAGGGTTAGGCACCCCGATTGTACATGATCGCCACACCCACTTCATTTAGTGCTAATAACTATTACCTCTACTCTCCTGGCCTAGAATTTTGCCCTGAAACCGAACATAACCGTACCTGCCTATCGATTTTGTTTTGACTGAGCAATTGTGATTAAACTGGTTCCCGCGACTTAGTTTTTGGGGCACTGAGGAAATCTCCCGATTACCGTTAGGGTTATTCCAAGTTTATGTGCAATAAAGTAACGCGTCCACGTTTAACCATGGGGTTGTCTATTATGAAAATAATTCTTTAATAAGTCTACTCAATATGTTTTGGTTTAAACAAAAACCAAGAGACTTAATTCGTTCGCCCCACACTTCACGGTCAGAAAGCTGAAGGTCATCTCTGTGGTGACTCTGCCGCTCAAACATCGTCTATCATTCAACCGCAAACATAACAAATTAAGGCAATTTAGCGGGACCTATTACTAATAATTTCGTGTCTATTTTATGTTTAGTAATTACCTTTTATAAGCCTTGGAACTCCACCAACCAACTTCTGCACTGCCTGCGCCATCTTGTCCCTGGCTCTTCTGCAAAGTCTTCAAAGCTTAAACTGAGGATTATATGTTTTAAATAAGAAGTCTGCGCTTAATTACGTATTAAGACAACTAACGCACTCACACTAGCGCCACTATGCGATAGACGTAGCCTACTACTATAATTGCTCCGCATTGCAAACTTATGCCTAATTTGCAGTCTTGTTGTCCTCGAGACCAAGGTCTTGGTCTCGAGTGCGCTCGAGTTCGTTTTTAAAAGTCTTGATCTTGGTCTTGGTCTTGAGGTTCAAGGTCTTGGTCTTGGTCTTGGTCTTGAGGTTCAAGGTCTTGGTCTTGGTCTTGGTCTTGAGGTTCAATGTCTTGGTCTTGGTTTTGCAAGACCAAGACCAAGACTTTTGTAAATATGAAGAGTCATTAATTTTAACAAACGGCAAGAATTTTAAAAATTTATACAATAGGCCTAATTACTCATGCAGTTATTGCTTTAGTATTTACACGGTGTGAATGAGGCTTCGCTGTTGTCTTGGACAATTATTTTGACTTCCGGTTATTTACCATGGAATGATTTCAAAACAGCCTCACGATTTGTACATTATTTTACATCCGGTTCTTGAAAAGCTGCTTTGTGTGCTATAGCGATTTCAGCATCTGTAGACCGTTTTTTTTTCACATGGCGGAATTTTTTAAAGGCCCCACAGGTCACGTCTTGGTCAGAAAATTCTGAGCGAATTGGTTTTTATAAAATTCAACAGGCATTTGGGATAACATTTTGCATGAAGGACTTTTGTAAATACGCATTCGGAATTCTCTGCAATCTGCATTTAGAGTTGTTTTGCTTGAATAAAATAAAAGACGCACGTTTTTATTAAAATAACGAGTAGTCCGACTTGACAATATTTTTAGTAATTAATAGAAGTCTGGCTATGTCTGCGATTTTTTGGGTCTTGGTCTCGGTCTTGGTCTTGATGTTCAAGGTCTTGGTCTTGGTCTTGGTCTTGAGGTTCAAGGTCTTGGTCTTGGTCTTGGTCTTGGTCTCGAGGTTCAAGGTCTTGGTCTTGGTCTTGAGGTTCAAGGTCTTGGTCTTGGTCTTGGTCTTGAGGTTTAAGGTCTTGACAACAAGACTGCTAATTTGTCATTATTCTCACTGCGATTTAATATAAACTTTACTTTTGTTAATCTAAGTAAATCGATAGGAAATAAGGGATAGCTTAAATGATGATTATCCGGCCATATAAAATCACAGATCGGTAATAAGTAACGGTCGGGTCTTCCTTTGTAGCCAGCTTTATTTTCTGGGTGGCCATTTAGGTTTTTTAATTTTCGGTAACTTGATTACAATCTTTTGACAGCGAGACAGAGAGAAAAGCAGAGACAGGGATACATAGAGTGAGAGAGAAAGACAGAGAGACAGACAGCCAGAAAGGCAGACGTACAGCGAGAGATAGACAGATTAAAGTGTTAAGGGCGTGAAACACAGAGAGACAGCCAGAGAGAAAGACAGGCAGGGACACAGACAAGCAGAGAGAGACAAAGGGCGCGAGATGGACATAGAAGAGACAGAGGCACACAGACAAAGAAAACGAAGATGAAGAAGGACAATCAATGAATCAAACCAGGGTGAGAATTGTTGGGGGTTCAACCCCCTAGTCTTTCTTAGGGCCCCATAGTTAAGCCTTCATTGCACACCCCAACTCCACATGAATCAAGGTCTAACCCCCACAGTCTTTTTTCTACAACTCTCATACTGAATCAAACTCTCTTTTATTGAAGCCGTTTTTGCCTGTTGCAAGGCATACAGATCGAGAGTACAGCGTTAATTAACATTATTAGGCCCTATAGGCTATTTGCTACAATAGGGTTTCCAAAAGGGATCGAGATCCCGCTTAGCGTTCTGCAATAATTAGCAATTGGTATACTTTCATTAACGCTTACCTGACAACATCAATCATTTGTATTCACGAAATATATAAGCCTAGAGAGTCTTAAATAGACAAACAAATCCTAACTAAAAGCCATATAATTATATGATTGAGGTACAAGCAAGGCCGTAGCCAGGATTTTTTCGGGAGTAGGCCTATCTATGCTCATAATTATATACTTGAGCAAGCCGACAAGCAACCGATCGAGTCAACCGACTAAGGGGTTTGTAGGAGCATCATAAGATCTCAAAGTGGGTCAGAGGCGGCCTATACAATACACTGTAGTACAGTGAGTAGCCTAATATAGGCCTACGATTCCAGAGCATCAATTTTACAAATGGGCCAATGGCATTGTATTGTAATGATTTAATCTGTTGTAATATGTCACACAGAAATAAGAACTTCAAAACTAATGGCTCAGTCTGTCCAAAATGGCAGCTGGTTGCTATGATGAAACTATCATCCTCGAAAATGTTCTGTAACAGTTGACACTGGAAGTGTAGCCAAAACGTTTAGCATGAAGTGCAAACTGGAAAAGAAGTCTCTGTTACACAGTGAAAATGACAACAGTGCAGATGTTTGTCGCTCACCCAATGCTATTTTGGCACATTTAACTTGCCAGATGCTGAACTCTGCTTTAACACTGTCGGTGACTCGGTGTCACCGTGTAGGCCTAATCATGATCCTGGCAATATAACTTGACACACTGCTCGATATCCGTGTAGGCCTAATCATGATCCTGGCAACTTGACACACTGCTCGATATCACTGTAGCCTACTGAGCATTAACACAGTGGGCTGGAAGGCTCCTGTAGGCTACTATAGCTGCTTATGATGCTTCGATGATTTTCAAACCGGTCCTCCAGCTGTGGAATGAAACCGTCCATTACAAGTAGGCCCTATAGGCCTATAGGCTACTGACCGTCTGAAGTATTCTTCGGCATTGTCGAATTCCATGTTAGCACGATTTATTGATCTTGCCACGCGAGGGAAAGCAACATGCAATCAACTTAAGTAAGGTAAATAAGTAGGCCCTCGCCAGTGCTGGGTAAAATACTCTATAAATGTATTTCAAATAATAAATACAAATACACTTTTCAAAAGTATTTGAAATACAAATACAAAATACATTTTTTTAAATGTAATTGAAATACAAAATACAAATACACTAGTGTATTTTGTAATTGAAATACAAAATAAATGCATCATAGCCTAGATACGTAGTAAAAATGTCAAAATAATAATGAGTCATTATACTGCAAAACCTAATGTCACTTTTGCAAAGTTTTCAAAGGATAAAGTCTTTGTTCTGCTTTAACAGCAACAGTTTCTCAAATGTTATATCAGACAGTCCATTGCGCCGTGGTGTAAATATCTGTCCACCAGAACTAAATAGACGTTCAACGGGAGCAGACGATGGAATGACGGTGTTATACCTAATAAAAATGTCCTTTACTACTGCAGAGTATGTCAGCGATTCGAGGTTTCGTGATGGATCTTCAAGATACTGCATGACTTGCAGATTTGCCTGGCTACCAGATGAAGCAGCTGGATGGATGTCGTAGTTGTAAAAGTTGTCATGATCGGCATTGTTCTCAGTGGCCACAGTGATTTCAGAAGATTGTGTTCGGTTCAACGCTGGATGTACGCGCTGTAAATTACAAATGCACATAAACTGTAATAGCACTGAGCAAATGACCTATGTTGTAAATTAATGGTGCATTTGTATAGCCCCACTTCAAAAGAAAATCAGACTCTTCAACATTGTGCAACTGTGTGTTCAACTGCAGGCTGTGAACCTGCTGTAACTGTGTTTTATTATTTGGCTGGGTTAGGCCTAAATGCTGGGTCAAAGGCAAGGCAAGCCAGTGCGGGTAGAGACGAAAATGGGCCATGGGCTAGTTAAATTCAGTTTGCACATGGGTAGAAGCAAAAGAGCGGGAAATGTATCATTTTTGGCATAAATGTTAATTTTATCTGTTAAATTCGAACTATGACAATGACTGTAAACTCTGCAAATGACGGATGCTAATTAGCGTGCTCCACGCGTAAGAGAATACTCCATGTGAATTTAAAATCAGCCAATCACATTGTGGCATTCCGACCATGCGTTAATATCGGTCCCCAGTTCCATAGTTTTGGCCACCTCACTACAAAATACAAAAGCGTATTAGCTCAGTTTTTTTATTGTTTCTATTATTAACTATTAAATCCAAGCTTTACATCACCGTGTAACATCAAGAAAAATAGGAAAACAATCCAGAATATGTTTTGCTTGACGAGCATTTAACACATTTAGCTACAACTTTATCGCCTTCACTGCCAACTATTTCAAAAAAAGTACCGTCTAAAATTGATGGAATGTTTCGCTTATTATTGCTAATGTTTACAACATCGACCCTGTCATCCATCTTTGCAGCCATCTTTTCACTGAAATACTGTAAGTTAGAAGCATAGATATAACCATTTCTATCTATGGTAAGAAGACCACTGAACTATTATTACCGAGAAAACTTTATGTGGCGCGATATTATTTATGAGAGTAAGTAGGTAATAAATAGTATTTTGAAAAAAGTATTTCTTATTCCAAATACAAAATACTCGGAAAAGTATTTCAAATAAAAATACAAAATACATCATTTTAAATGTATTTGAAATACAAATACATAAATACTTAAATGTATTTCAATTACTATTTCAAATACTTTGTATTTGAAATACTCCCCAGCACTGGCCCTCGCTGCCTATTACAAGCTGCCAGAAAAGCGCTGTAGAGCTGCATCATCTAATATAAAGTTCATACGAGTTCTCTTAGTTCTTACACCGTGTGTTAGTAAATGCATTATTTAATTTGTACACTGTATAAACACCAAAAACACCCATAGCTACGGCCTTGGAGGGATCCTTCGCTACGGGAAGCACAATTCTATGACGTCACGCAATTCTGCGTTGTCTGACGTCACAGCTAGTTTACAGTTCAACATTGAAATTAAGTTTTGAACTGCGCACTTGTAACAACTCTTATTAAATTAAACAATTTAACATAGTTGATAGTAAATTTTAGGCCCACAATTTGATTGAAGAACTTAATAATATAGGTATTGTGTTGTAGGCCTATTGTATGTAGAAATTTATAAACGCCTCTCGCTGAATAACTATTCATAGGCGCTCTCAGCACAGAAGCCCCGCAGAAACAGAAATGCCTTTAGGGAACTCAAGACCGATGAGGAAATGCCAGACCTTAGTTCGGCCCTGAGCAGGGGGGGGGTGAAGGTCGTCCCAGATAGTGGGACCCACTCCAGCAAATGCCCGGTGCTGAGCCAAGGTAGTTTTAGTCCTGCGAACAAAAAGACCAGTGAAACACTACTGGCAGTGGCGGCGATCTTGTCTGAGAGGTGGGGGACAAGTCGGCCGTTGTGTCTGGTTGATGACCTGTTTTTTAGGAATTCATCTAAAAAAAAATTTTTCTCTTGACTTTTAAGAAAATTTTCAGACTTTTTCCGATTTCATCCTCCAAAAAAAAGTTGATGACCTTTTTTTTAGTCATCGACCTTTTTTTGCCACTTCGTTACGGTCTCTCATCTGCCCACAGTACTTTCCAGGCCTTCTTTCTCGTGATTTTGGGGGACACTTCTCAAAATTGAAATTTTTTCCCTTGTATGCTGAAAAACGCTGTCAAAACCCTCACACCCTATTACATTTGCTGGCCTTTTTTAATCTTTCTCCAGAATTTGGGGGGTCCGATGCATGGCGTGTCCCCCCACTCTTAAAGGTGGGGGGTCCTGTCCCCTGCGACTCCCTAGATCGCCGCCCATGACTACTGGGATTCAAACTACATATGCTGGAATGAACCTACATGCTACATATTTTTCTACTGGTTCTTGAAGGTTGTTTAAAGGTGTTTAAACTATCTGGTTTGGTTTGAAGTGATAGCTTGACCATGCTTGTCATTGTTGAAGTTTACATTGAAGTTACTACCACTGTGAAACCCCAAAGTGTGTATAACAAACCAAGTATATTATTTAGATAGTATAAGCAGTAGGCTAATTTCTTATGTTTTTATCGCACAGCTTATCTCCATTTCTTCTTTAGATGCCGAATATAAAGCTGCTGAGTTCTGATGGAGATATTTTTGAAGTGGATGTTGACATTGCCAAGCAGTCGGTAGTTGTGAAAACTATGCTTGAAGGTGAGTTACTGATGAACTGACTTGTCAAAACTGCTTGGTTATCATATACATATGTATTATATGTGTTCCCATACAGTTAAATTATGGTATAATTGTCAAGAACAAAATGTCATCAGTAAGCAGAGGTAAGATAACAGGAAAAGTTGCCAATGGTGGGTTATGTGTAAACGTAGAGCTGATTCCAATCCAGAGTCAACAATTAACACCATGTTCAGAGTTCATGGCCGACTGGTCATAGAACTGGTCATGAGTCACTGACTGTCAACGCCACTCCAAAGACTCCTGGCCTCTGAATAGGTGATTCGGCCCAATGGCAGCAGGTTTTGATCATATGCGATGAAATGCAGTTCAACGTTAGAAATCTATTATAAAAGAAAGATCAAACTCTGAAAATGCAGACTTGGTCATAGTAGAAGTTCAAACGTTTGAGAATTGTCGAGTAAATTCCATCGAGCACGTTAGACTAGCTCTTAACAAATCGACATGATACGGTTAAAAAGCTTCAAGGCCACAGATGTGTGCTGTGCTCCAGTGGCATAGTGTAATCATAATCTTGAGACTTCTACAGCGCCCAAAAAAGCTACGTCGCGGGAACCAGCTTATTCACAGGTGAAAGAGTTGCTTTGTATAGTGTCTCAATAGATGTGGTTACACTGAGTTTGTTAAATATGAATTCACAGAAATGTGTTTGTATGGTAAATTGTTTCTTATGTAAACATTTTACACGGAAGTTTTCTTGTGATTTAGTTAAAACAGTGTTTCACTGTTAATTAAAGCACTGTCATTGTCAGTGTTTTGATACTGAGATATGCTTGACTGAATTTTTTTAGAACAGTGAGAATACCGATCGTAGGTGAGATGATAAACAGGTAACCCTTGCATCGCACGAAGTACACCTTTAGACAATGCCTTGTGCACTGGACACAACATAATAGCAGATGATAGTTATTGAAAATAATAATGATAAACGAGTTTTATTTGTAACAGATATTTGTACTTGGCTGCAGTTTGTAGATGCAAGTTACTTTATTTTTAGTCCAAGTCCAAGTAACAATGACTACTGGTGTTGGAAGTGATGTGGGGCAGCTGGCCAACTCGGGTGAGCAAGGTCCTAGAATGTGGTTTCTTCCTGCAGTTCAGTGCTCGAAATGGAAAATTTTACGAAACGGAACGCTAATCAAAGAGCATTCACATTTCAGAGGACAATAAAAACGTTTATTTCATAGTATTTTCCACTGGATGAAAGGGAACGATAATACGGATGCATTTGACGAACCGGAACGGCGTTCCGGTGCGTTCCGGTCCATTTCGAGCACTGCTGCAGTTGAGCTGGTTGAAACTGAAATATGGTTGTTGTGTGGTGTTCATGGTGACTGTTGTATGTGTGTTTGAAGATTGTTTGTTTTTCTTATGATATTTTTAAGGTCTTGGCCTGGATGAGGGTGAAGATGAGGCGGTGCCACTCCCGAATGTGAATGCTGGAATTCTGAAGAAGGTCATTCAGTGGTGCACGTATCACAAGGATGATCCTCTACCGTCTGAGGATGACGAGAACAAGGAAAAGAGAACGGATGACATCTGCTCCTGGGATACGGAGTTTCTGAAGGTGGATGAGGGAACACTCTTTGAACTGATCATGGTGAGTTGTTTTGAGCATTAGCTACTGAGTTGCAGTCACTGAAGGAGGATCAGGGATCTGTTCAAGATACAGAGCTCTGCCAAATTCAAATCTGCCTCCCATTTATCGAATACAGGTTGTGATGCATAGCCAATGCATGTTGTGTGAAATGCCATCAAAATACTCTGCACATTCTTAGCTAGTTCTTGGTTAAATGTCTAAACTTAACTTTGTAAAGTCAATGACATCAAGTTACTCAATTTGTATGTGTGTCTGTGAAATTTTGTGTGAGGTTTGGTAATAGTGCAACTCACTATAAAACTGAACCTTTATTTTTCTCCAAATCCAGAAAACCGCTTGTATAAACGCTGGAGAAAATTTTTTGAACACTTATTCCAAACCAAAGCTATCAAAATCAAATGAAAAATTCCTTCTTTCCCTGCTTGCTTTGATTGTTGAAAATGCAAACATAAAAATCTGAAAAATGTTTATCTTTTCGTATCGTATTATCTCTCTAATAAGTTCACTGGAGTATAAGTAAGCAAAGGAAGAAGCATAGATAATCAATTGATTGAATCTGCTTTGAGTTCATTTACATAATGGATGTTGGTTCCATAACTTCCAGCAGCGATAGTCAGGTGCCCAGGTTGTATAAAAAGACTTTGAGGTGCAAACTGTCTCGTATTTAAGGTGTGAAGTGATGTGAAATCTCCAATGTAACAAGTGACATTTCCGCTGGTTGTTGTTTGCACCCAGACTTTTTCAGTTACAGTTACAAAGTACTTGCTGATACCTTACTAATTTTACACTTACCTGTCCTTTGTAAATTATGCTAGAATAATGTAGTAGGCCCTAATTGGTGATTTGGTGTTTCGGTACTAGGCTGCAGACTACCTGGATATTAAAGGCTTGCTTGATGTCACCTGTAAAACTGTGGCCAACATGATTAAGGGAAAGACACCTGAAGAGATTCGGAAGATCTTCAACATAAAGAACGACTTTACGCCGCCTGGGGAGAAACAGGTGATGATGTGAAATAGCTTTGTTATAGATGCATTGTCGTTTAACTGTTTCTCTACGCAAGTAGAACTGAGCTTTTAAACCAATAAATACAATAGTTACTAGGGCTGTGCCGAATAATCGCTACATATTCGCTTCGGGGCCGAATAGTGGGCGAAATATCTTTTCGGTATTCAGCCGAATAGTAGCGGTCAGACCGAATACGAATAGTGGTCACGTGCCATCTGTTTCTGCATATAGGGCTGCTATAGCGAGTGGAGTGAACGTTAAGTAAGTGACAATTTCTAAGTTTTGTTATATCAGTTCCATTCCTAGTTTACACAGACTGGCAGAAGGATACAAAAATTACGTGTAGTTAACTGTTTACTTTTAGTTCATGTATTAAATTTACTGAACTGGAACTTTTGCTTACATTTGAAATTTTGAATGTTGTCGGTAGACCTATTTTGTACACTATTCGTATTCATATTCAGCCGAATAGTTGGTCCAATTATTCGTATTCGGCCGAATAGTGATAATCACCTATTTGGTACAGCCCTAATAGTTACCATAAAGCAAGTCAAGTTAATCAAAGGCCTCATGTTGTATAGTGGAAATAAAGGGAGATGCTCATTTCATTTCCATATGTCCCTTGAGCTGGCAATGGAGAAATTCTGATATCCTGGATATGGTGCCAACACATCACTGTTTACTAGTTCTTCCTAGTTTCCACTGGTACCAAATTATACTGCTCACTGTATTGCTCTGTATTTTGTATCTAGAAATTTATGAATTTTAATTTGGCTTTGCATAGTTGCCCTCTGTAAACTTCTGAATCGAATCGTGCTTCTGTATTTCAGCTCTTCGCAGCTGCAACAACCATGCCGCAAACACCCGAGGATGATGAGCAAAGGAAGATTGACTTGGCCTGTAAGTTAATACAAACAGTATTCCACTACAATGACAGTATCTTGGTATTTTCTGTAAAGTTTATTGGATCAGATCAAGTAAGCTACTTCTTCTTAATCAAATGACTTCAGTGCTACACTTAAAAGTAAAACTTTTAAAACATATATATATATATATATATATATGTGTGTATATATATATAGGCCTATATATGTATGTATGTATGTATGCATTGCATCATGATACTTAATGTACTGCTTTTGAACAACTTACAACTTACAACTTACAAAAGCTGTATGTTTATGTTTGCATGTGTTTTGTATGTATGTATGTTTATGAGAATGCGAGTGTGCCTTTGTATGTCCACACGCATGCATGAGTGTATGTATTATTCGGAAGTTTTATGGCGACTTCTGTGATCCTTCAAGGATTCTAATTGCAGTGTTCCTGGTTCATGAAGTACTGAATTGAGTATCTTTACATACTGAAAAAGCATTTGGCTATTGCATACAAATGTAATGCATTATTCTCTGCAGACGGTTATTAAGAAGGCATTAACTCACTAGGTCTCTGTCATCGTAATTTCTAAAAGAAGTATAAATTAGTATATATATATATGTGCATTAATATACCTAAATGTATGCAGTTTATGAAATCGGTGAATTGTTTCACTTCTATTGTAGCTGCATTCCAAAATGAAGACCAGATGAGATGTGCGAAGTTTACATTGCCAACAGCAACAACAGTAAGTTCCTTTGAAATTAAACGTTGACATCCAGATGTTATTTAGACCGTTGGATGTTTCAAAATATGCTATTGCATATTGTTATCGTAAGAGAAAACATTTCTTTCACCTAGCATGGGCAGTGGCTGTAGCAAGGTAAATGAGCATCATTGAGCATCTTAAGTTTTGTCAGCCATTTGAGCAACACCATCTTTTCAAGGTAGCCTACCTTAGCATCATTAATCTGTATTGCATAAATTGTATTGCAATAGATCTCTGATATATTGCAATGCAACCTGGCTTACATCCGTATGTCAATTCTAATTGTTTTATTGCAATTCCACTTGAACCGAACAATTGCTGATATCTTGGGCAGCATGATAATTGCGCTATAGAAGTCTTTAGATTAGATCTGATTACCGGTAGATTGGACTAATTGGATTAGGTCAGTTTTGCAACATGATAAGCATACGTTTTGCCAGTTAATTGACCATAACAAGTGTTGTGTGACTTGTGTCAGAGTTTTCTAGTTTTAGGTTTGTTACACATGTATGTACTAATGTGATAATACAGTATCTGTCCAGCCTCTCTGGTAAAGGGAAGCAACAGACTTCTCCAGAACTGACAGAACAGGTGATTTAGATTGAATACTTAGCCACAGGATTGAAGACATGACCGAGTTGCAGCTTGGGAGTCTTGGAGTTTTTCCCAGACAAAACTCTTCGTAAATTTAGTGTATTACAAAAAAGAGCTATTTATGTTTAGCAGAATTGTATATGCACAGCATTGTTAAACCTCTATGTTTACTGTTTCACTTCCAGCTACTGGATCTCCCGATGGAGCTACAGGAACATATCCTCTTAGAAGTCATTACATCCGAAGTTAGAGATCGGAAGCTTCTCAGAGGTGCCTGGAAAGGATTGGCTGATCGGATAGCGGAGCGAATGAGGAATGTTTGTCCACAGTGGGACTCCGCACTGACTTCTGAAGCATTTCGAAACAGGCTTCATGGAATTCTGGACAGCTTTCGTTAGTTCCTGAAACTTACTAAGTGGTTGGCTGTGTGGGCAGTAGTTCACACTGTTGTGCAGTTTTGTCATGATAGAAATTTGTTGTGCTATAACGATATTATTGTTAAGATTTGTCATTAAGTCATCACCTAGTACTACCTCGTTATAATTTCATGTTGGCTATCAAAGAGCAAACTGGTTTGCAACTGAATCAAGCTACATGTGTTTCTGTAATTCATTCTTCCTACAGCATGCTGGCTACTAAAAGCCAACATGTTAAACCAGCTAATTTGCTATCTAGCCACTTATGTAGCTCCTTTTCATTTCATCATACAAGTGCTTCCTACCATTGCCTACTGGACTCTAATATTAGTAGAGTCATTAGGAACAGAGGTTCATCAGTAAGCAGACAGTTTCAAGATAACTCGACAAAATCACTACTGAGGGTCTCCTGTGCGCACGGATTCCCAATTTCCCATCCTGTGTTGATTGGCTACACCCTGTTCAGAATACCAGACGGACCTGTTGCGGTGATGGGTGTAACGAAGGCCGATGAAGTTTTAAAATTAATTAAAAGCATTGAAGTATTAGAAGTTATTAGAAATGTTATTTATTTTTAAAATGTAACTATAAGCAGTCAATTTCTGATTAGTTTTCTATATCAGATCACTGTTTCTCGTTTTAGCTCACACAGAGTTTTGTTTCAACGTTCTGGCAAGACATCGATTCTTCGGCTGTGTGAATGTTGCGGCACTGAACAACGAACTCTTCGTGTTATGCCAACAATGGCATCAGCATGCTCACATCGACGTCTATGCTCACGATGATCTAGAGACAGCCAAAAGAACGATAGAGTTGCGTGGTGTTACCATGCCTTGGAAGGTGGTGGCGTGCAGCGTGACGAATGCTCTGTATGTTCTTCACCAGGTGTCGAGCAACACGGAAATTTGTCGAGTTTTGATCGATGAACAGGAGTTTCAGGCTTCACCGTGGATCACGTGTCCATCTAAACTCATCTCCAGAATGTCCGTATCCGCTGACGGAAACGTGATTCTTTTTCAAGGTCCAGCCCCATCAACAGTCAAGGTGTTTAACGTTGATGGCTCTTTACAACACGAGATTGAGTTGGTGAACCACGTTTCTTATCTGCATGATGTTGTTTCAAAGTCAAATGGAAACTTTCTGTTAGTGAAGAAAAAAACTCTTGCAGAAGTTGACAGAGAAGGAAAGACCTTGAACGAATACGACAAAGCGTCGGGGCAATTTATTTACTGTGCTCTTGACGTCCACGATAGGATTGTGATGATCAACGATGGAGGGGCTGTCCGACTGTTAGATTCTGAATTTAACTCGGTGAATAATGTCAAGTTCAGGCTGGAATCATACAAAGGTTCTACGAAGCACTTTTATCAAGTGCAGTATAACAGGAAAAGAAATGAGTTTATAGCCTTTGAAAGCGCTGCTTTTTCTGGTGCTGGTGCCGGCCAATGTTTAACAGTCTTCAACTTCACAGAGAGAAGTATTCCAGACGGTGCTCAGGATGAGCAGAATGAGCAAAATTCTGAATCAGATGCAGATTCTAGTTCAGATGCAAATTCTAATTCAGATTGAAGTGAACATTTCTGGTTTTTAAAGTCTTTATCTAATGACAGTACCTCACTCGTTGTACCCAAAACCGTTATTTAAACGAACTGCATTGAAATCTTTCATCTGCATGCAAACTCAACTCTAAGCTTAGGTGACTGACAAAACTACAGAATCAGTTCACTAACAACTTCCTTCACGAAACCTGTTAAACAATTTCCGTTGCTTGTCACCTGTTTTGCATCTTTCTTCTAAACAAGTTATTGCTTCATATCTTCATGAAGGTTGTTTATATGTCGGTTCACACAGATAACAAATTTAAATGTTAACAGTTAATTTCTTCATGATAATGTTGATTTCTTTCTTGCAAACTTGTTTTTTTTAGCAGGGACGGATTAGGTTGTAAAAGGCTGTCGGGCAGTGTTTAATCTAGACGCCTTTGGGGGCGAAATGTCCCCCCAAGGATTGATGTTCCCCCCAGAGGCCAGCAATATTACAATGTAGAGACCTTTAGGGGAAGAAATTCCCCCCAGGATACATGTGGATACATGGTTCCCCCCCACCCCAGAAAGATGATTTCCTATAAAAAGGTCAACTTTTTTGAGAGAGTTATTGCTGTAGAAAACGTTTTTAAAAATCGGACGAAGGACTTAAAAAAGGTCATCAACTTTTTTGAAGATGAAATTAGGAAAAGTCTTAAACTTTTTCAAGATGGATGAAATTACAGACAAAAATCTTGTGTAAATTCGTTGGTCCCCCAGAAACCTTGTTTCCTCTCCCAGAAGAGGGGGACTAGATTAAACACTGGGGTCGCTGCATGGTGAAGAGTTCGCTTATCAACACCCATAATGGTTTTCACATGTTCACTGACTTGAAATGGCACAGATGTGATGATGGCCTATCTAAACAAGCCAATTGACTGGAATTAGTTAAGTTTTGTATTCCTCTATCTTCGCTTACAACGTTTTCTCTCACGTTTCCATTTATTTAGTAAGGTTCTTCAACCATTAACAAATATGCAATACTTTGATATTCGGTACAAATCACATTTTCCATTTGATCGGTGTTTGTTGGATAAAAGGCTCTTCTTAGACACCTTTAAATTGAAATCCCACAATTTTATATAAAGCTCAAATGCGAAACACGAGTTGATAATAATTTTTATGGTCCTTAGTTTGATGAACTCTAGTCTAGAAAGTGAGAGGTATCGAATTTCGCGTCGGGATTCTCCTTCGCGTCCATTAGCCTATATAGTTGCAACGAAACCGTTTATGCGTAATTATAGTAATGATGGTGGTGGTGGTGGTAGTAGTAGTAGTAGTAGTAGTAGTAGATAATATATAATTCGTGTTTATTCACAAGCTCATTGACAAACCGCAATAAGTTATATTGAAATATTAAAACGTTAGGCCTACATTATAATTATCAAGATCTTATTGAACAATAATAATAATAATAATATTTATTCTTTAATTAAGCGCCTGCAAACGCACTGCGCTGTACATGTACATGTTATGCGATAAACCTTAACTACTAACAGAACAGACAGCCTGCAATACACGGCGCAAATTGCAGCCTACAAGCGTCTTGGCAGTCTGTTAGGCGCCCGAGTGGGGAGTGAAAGGCTGAGTCGAACTAGAGGGGGACTGCTGGTATCGATCCGCGACTTTCAAGAGCTTATGTTCGTCATGCAAGAGTATTACCATTCATCTAACTCCTTCCCCGGATAATTGTTTTGAGTCGAGTGTTTTACTGAAGGCGTTCCTCTGAGAAAATTACAATTGCATTTATTTCTTCTGGATATGAAAAGTGGGGTAAGTACCCTCCAATCCAAAAAAAGCGGGTAAAAGTAACCCTCGCACCCTTCGAAAATTATGCCTATGATCTAAATGATAATATATAATCAAAGCCGTATTACGCCATATATAATTATATATGACATATGTGAGAACTGGTCAAAATAATAATACACCGTTTTAAAGCGAGATACTCGACCTATAAGTAAAACCTCACGAAAAACACGTTCATTCGGAAGCGTTCCCATCTCTCGGGCGAAGTACGTGTTAACTTAAATTTATAATATATTATACCTTTAAATAGCCCTTTTGCAACGCTATATTTGTCAATGTAAAACCTTGTACCATAATTAACTAACAGAAGTTCGTTGTAGGGTTGCCACCCGTCCCGATTTTGTCGGGACCGTCCCGATTTCGAGGTAAATGTCCCGTGTCCCTATACTTGACCTAGTCGGGACAGCCAAATGTCCCTATACTTTCAAATTTGTGCTAATTTTGTCCCAACTGTTGTGGCTTAAAACACATTACCCGTACTATAATTTGTTCAACACCACTATAAACTTATAACGCAGGCGAAGTCAAATATCGTAAATATCGCGTCCCTTTGATGAAGGAAGAACAGTTAGCAGGCTATAGCTGTTCTTCTGTTCTGTTCTGTTTACGAAAGATGCAGCACAAGTCTATCAAAGAAGCATAGAGTATTTGGTAAAGTGGTTCTCATTCGATACATCACAAGTTCAAGTACTTTTCAGCGCTAAGTTTAAAGCACGAGTTCGGTTTCAATGACTTAATGTCTGCTGTCATAGTAGCTGGATTATTGATTGATGACGGAGATGAGCTTTACGAGTTTGCTCACCTTCGAGCAGCTTTGCTGAAGCTTATAAACATGTCAGACAAAGGTGCAGATCTGAATATGGGTTGAATTTTTTAAAGCAACGAATTATCCAAACTTGCAAAACCGTGCCAGTGAGCAATGCTCCAGTTGAAAGACTTTTGTATAATGAACCTATGGACTGACGAGCGTAACTAAAATGCGTATTGAACTTGAAGCTGAATATTATTGCTGTGAAACAAATTATAGAATGACAAGTGCGGAGTTCTACAACTTTGTTTTATGACAAAAAGCGTTGTTGAAAGCTGCGGAGTAATTTAAAATTAAACTTTCAATCAAAACCATGATCATCGCATAAGTAAACTGCTTGAAAACTTAAACTGATCGACAGAATGTGCATGTGTTCTTAAATTATTTTTAAAAATTCAGAAAATTAAATTGCAGAAATCAATGTTGAAAAAGACTAATAAAAATTATAAAAAATATACTTGTACCTCACACATGGGCGTCCGGAGGGGAAAGGGGCATTTGCCTCATAGATTTGAAAAATTGTCTCGTTTTTAGTGTTCATGAATAGCTGTTCTATGCAAAAACGTCATTTTGCTCCTCCTAAAAAATCCACCCCCCCCCCAAAAATTCCTGTACGCCCATGGCTTCACGTAAAATCTTTAATAGCGACATTCAAACACACCCTGACTTCATTACAGGGTTCAAAATCATAATTCTTTTCTTAATCGTCTTTTAAAATAAATTGTTACTTCCCCCAAAATTACTCGGTTGTGCGACTAATGCCCCTGGTCCGTCATCGTGAGGTGTTATACGATTTGGGTGCTCCAAAATTGCGTCCCGACTTTCTAGTTTCGAAAGGTGGCAACCCTAGTTCGTTGGTCAGTTGCTGTTAAATGAACACTGTGTCATAACAAAGATAACTAGCCTCGCCCTCCTCCATTCTCCACAGTTAGAGTAGCGGCCGAATTTTCCTCTATTTACAAATAGCGTTGTGAATTTACGAAGTTACGATAATATTCACAATACTACAACTCTGATAATAAAAGCAATTATGTAAGGTCTCGCGCCAACTATACTCTGGCAGCCAATAATTATATGTTGTTAAACACTGTTAAAGCACTACAATTAGGCCCAGTGCTTTTTTCTAGAAAAATAGGTTCCGGATCTGAACAATTATGGGCGAGCTAAAATTCCGAGAAAAACGGGATGGGAGTTGGGAGGGGTCTCAATAAACATTGAAAACAGTTCAAAACACATGTTAAATTAAAATAACTAAATTATTGTTTTTATTATTAAAATAAATAAATTATTTTTAGTAGCCGAAAAAGGTCCCGGAACGCCGTTCCGGCTGAAAAAAGCACTGATTAGGCCTGTACTACTACGCAAGTCGTTGGATACCTTTAAATCGCTTTCAATCAAGCGTAGGCCTATATCTCCAAACTAGAGCCCTACGCCGGCCGCGCCGCGCCGCCGCCGCCGACATTTTATGAGCGCCGCCGCCGCCGATTTTTGTTTCTCGGCGCGCCGCCGCCGCCGCCGCCGACAATCTGTCGGCGCGCCGCCGATGTCAGTTTGATATGCTTAATTTTTATTGTTGGATTTTTCATGTTTTGCATGATATTGCGATAAATTGTTGCCTTGGTGCGAAATGGAATTGGACATCTTGTACTTACTTACTTCATTTTATTTACCTGGGTTTCTTTGCGAAACTTGATCGGCAACACGAATTGGTGTCGTCAATGCTATGAGTGTATGATATCACCAATTCGTGTTCACTTTTGTTTTGCAGCTTCATGTTGAATAGCCTCTATAACTTATTGATTGTTGTCTTTGATGCCCGTGGTCTTATTATAATGGTGCAAAATTTTGGCTTAATGTTGTAAGGTTAGAGGAGTTTATAAGCGCTATTAATATCAAGTTATGCCATTTAATTAATTTCTGCAGAACGGAAGGTATAATTGATTAATACTTTTGGCTGGAATATATTAAAGTAAACAGCATCAGTTGAGACAGATTTTGACTTAGTATAGTATCAAGAATTTTTCAAACAATGGTCTATATATGGAGACCTTAAATGGCATGGCACCAATTGAAACGGGCAGCAGACCATCGGGTAAATTCATTGAAAAATTAACGGGGTTGAGGCCACTCGGCCATTGTATTACCATAGGAAAACGTATATATTTACATATCACCTCCTGACTTGACAGCAGCCTCTCTCACTGAGAGTATGCTGTTATCCGGCATCTGCCATGTGACTTGTTGTGTAGCTATACTGTATCAGTGTACATGCAAGTGTATTCATGCAATATGCAAATGCACGTTGCTTCATCTGCTTAAAATTTGCCAATACCTTTGCAGATGTGCAGTGTAATTAAGGATGTTCATAATTGTAAGGCAACTGTCTCTCAGTGTGTAATTGAGATTCAGTGTGATGGAGTGGCTTTACATAACTTAGCCCTCTTGACTGGTCACAGGACCAACGGCTGTTCAACTCTCATAATGACTCATGCTTCTGACTAGGGCACGCCGCGCCGCGCCGCCGCCGCCGACATTTCGTCGGCGCCGCCGCCGCCGATTTTTGTTGGTCGGCGCGCCGCCGCCGCCGACCCAAAATGACCGGCGCGCCGCCGCCGACACTTTGACGTCGGCGCAGGGCTCTACTCCAAACCCGCACCATCTGCATCTCAACTCGATGATCGATGAGTCGATTGTAATACTAGTCTAGAGAGTGAAAGCTAGGTAGATCCTACCAAATTTCGCATCAGGATACCTTCGCGACAAAATAATTATAACGTGGCTGTTTATACTCGATGTTTAATAATAATAATAATAATAATAATAATAATAATTATTATTATTATTATTATTATTATTATTATTATTATTATTATTATTATTATTATTATTATTATTATTATTATTATTATTATTATTATTATTATTATTATTATTATTATTATAAACCGAGAATTCATGTCTAGGTTCTGTTCACTCTCAAAACGAGTTTCCCGCCGCTACCTCCGTTAAGAAGGCGATGTATAAACTATAAAGACGGGTTTGTTGTTCTTTGGCTCCGGGCAGCTTTGACATAGCGCCTTCGAAGGCCACTGCGTTGAAGCGCTGCACCATCACTGAAAGACTCTTGAATAGGAAGTTTGATTCGCGGGAGTCATCGGTGGTTTTCGATAATAATAATAATAATAATAATAATAATAATAATAATAATAATAATAATAATAATAATAATAATAATAATAATAATAATAATTACAATTATCTCTCTAACAATACAACGTTTTAATGCGATAGCGTTCAGAGGCACTTTCCCCAGCCAGGAGTTAGAATAGGGCCATTCCGGACTTTTTATAAGTTACATTAATTAATATTGAAGTCCCTGAGGGATCCTGTAGGCCCTACGTGCCCCCATCCGTCAAGATTGCTGAGGAGAGGGAAGAGTCTGCTCTGAGACATAACTGCTCCTGCTCAAAAGTATAGGAGTATTATCTTCGGGAAGGTAATGGTAGCGGATGAGGCGACGCACGACAGCCTCAAACCGGTATATAATATATATTATATACAAACCGGTACATATATCTGTATATGTGCAATCTATATCTATAAATATATATGCAAACCGGTTTTTATATATATATACACAAACCGGTATATATATACAAACCGATATATATATATGTGTGTATATATATACATATATATACAAACCGGTATGTATATCTATATACATAGATACATATGTATACAGATATCTACATAATTATTCGTAGAGACATTGCATATTTATATGCGATATACATATACATGAATGCATATATATTTAGACATACATATATAGATATACTTTGCATTATATTGCATACCAGTGCATTGAATACATATATACATATACATAGCATTGTATTGCACTGCGTGGCAATGTATTGAATCTGTATAGCATTGCATTACATTGCTTATTGTTGCAAGATGTTGTTCTCTATTCTACAATATCGTCTACAGCCGAACAGTTTTGTCACGTTACTAGAATGATCATTCACTACGAAGGCCACATTACCTTCGCATAAGGTTTAGATGGGATGTGGCTTACGGTCAGACAAGCAACGATCGATTTAGTGTCTGCTAAAATTGTCGACTTGATTAGTTGCGTTGTTCGCAGGCGTGACTATACAGGACCTGGCGATTAGTTAGCGGGTGGCGACGACAGGGCCTAGCAACGCGCTCTAGCGGCAGGATTTGGAAGTGGCGCAATGAATGATGACTTATTTCGGCAGAGGGCGTTACTATGCTGCGTCAGCATAGACTGGTTCCCTGTAAATCTCTTCCGTCACGCGTTTCCGATGAAAAAAAGACGACTGGAGGCCGAAGAACATCGACAAGAATCTGTTTCGCTGTTTATCATCTGCGCGTTCATGGACAGAATGAGACTGGCAGACTGACAGACTGGCAAACTGTGTCAGACAGACAGACTGACTGACACACTGGCAGACAGACTAACAGATATATTGACAGACAGACAGACTGATAGACTGACATACAGGCTGACAGAAAGGCTGACACACACACAGACAAGCTGACAGACTAACAGACAGACTGACAGACAGACTTACAGACAGACTGACAGACAGACTTACAGAGAGACAGAGGTCAGACAGGCAGACAAACACATTGACACACAAACAAGCAAATTGACAGACAGACAGTTTCTGTCTGTCTCTGTCTCTTTCTGTGTCTCTGTGTGTGTCTGTGTCTTTGTGTCTCTGTGTGTCTCTCTCTGCCTCTGTCTGTGTGTGTGTGTGTGTGTCTGTCTGTCTGTCTGTCTGTCTGTCTGTCTGTCTCTCTCTCTCTCTCTTTCTCTCTCTCTCACTCTCTCTCTCTCTTTATGTACAACACTGTACATGGAGGCCGTACGCATATCATATCATCATATCGTATTTGATTTGTATAGCGCCACTCCGCGCATATGTGTGTTTATGCAAGTGTTTGTAATTATGGGCTCATTGCGTGTTTACTTAATCTTCCGGTTGGCAGTGTTCTTTCTGGCTCCTGGAAATCCAACGTCTCTTCACGACCTCTTGCTTGTCTGACGAATAGTAGCATTTCTATGGCACACCGATGTTCTCAAATTGATCGCCCACACACAGCCATGCACGTATGCAGCCGCGGCCAATACACGGAACCCTCGTGTATTTAATGCACCGTCGGCCTGCCATACTTTCGTATTAACATACATGCACTTGCATTATACGGGTGCGTAAGCGGATTAATACAACGCTGCAGGGGAAAGAGTAATTCGGTTTTCTCATTGGCCGCTGAATCTATAGAAAGCGACCTGGAATTAAATACAATTAAGGTAATAGATGTCTAATTATACACACGCCTGTATAATTAGACATCTAATACATAATTAAATGTTTAATTATATAAATAATGAATAAATAAATAAATATATATATATATATATATAATTACACGTTTATATATAATCAGACATCTAATACCTATCATCAGAATATATATATTGATGTATCAGAGTACTTTTCTATTGTATTGTATTGTATTGGGACATTTACAAAGCGCTTCTAGCGGGAGACCCATTGAGTAGCGCTCCCAGCGCCCTTTAAGTAACTAACAAGGGCGCTCAGGCACAATTACCTAGGAATCACCGAACAGAAAACGTTTCCTGAACTGTTAGAGATGCTAATGATCGTATGTATGTCCAGTGGCAGATTGTTCCAGAGAAACAGACCCACAAAGCCTGCCCAGCTCGCGCCGATGTACGAGAGGGTGGGACTCTGAAATGACCATGGGAAGCCGAACGCAGCCGGTTTCGGCCGGGACAGCCTGAGACCGGTGTGAGGAGCTCCGAGATGTAGTGTGGTGCCGAGCCAGCGATCGAAACCCGGTCCACGAGGAGCGGTTTGAACTGTATTCTCTTCTCAACCGGGAGCCAATGCAAGGTGTCGGGCATGTAAGCTGATACGTACGAGAATCAGGCTATAGGTTGGCCACGACCCGGGAAATTAAGGACGTCCTGAAGCCGACGAATACGAAAAAAGTGGAAGGCCTACCAGGAGTGAATTGCAGTAGTCCAGACGAGTGATGATGGAAGAATGTACGAAAGTGAAGGCAGCTTCGTGCGACAGATCACGCCGTATGACTCTGATCTGGCGTAGATTGTAAAAGCAGATCCTACAGAGTGAATTGTTGTGGTTGGCCACCGTCAGCTCCATATCCAGAAGAGTCGTAATTGTACTTAGTAACTTCTAAAGCGCCGGTATCTAATGCACAAGGCATCAACCGATGGCGCAACAAAAACAAGCCGTAATGAGGTCAAAATTCAGAAGATCAGTACGTGAGACGGAGAGGCAGCCTATAGTGGATGAGCAGTTTGAAAGATGTACGTTTTAAGTTGAGAACGAATGACACAAGCGACTGAGCAGAGCGCACAGACACAGGGAGCGAGTTTCAAAAAGTAAGTTCAGCAACCGAAAAACTGGTCAGGTCACGAACGATGTGCAGCGGAAATAACATCCTAGAAATCATTTTGAACAGTTCTCACCATTCGTTTGGCATAAAACAGCCTTTTAATTTCGTTTTAATCTCTGAGGAGGGCTGCATTATTCCATAGGAACAGGGACGAATGTTCAAAATAATTACACACCTCTTTTAAGCGATATATTCGACTTATTAGTTAGCGTGGTCCTGCATTGAGCCACTCGGACTGCCAAAAATTACACACCTCTTTTAAGCGAGGTAGTCGACCTATAAGGCAAAGCGGTTCCAATGTGGCATATGATCTTCCTAGTGCAGAACTGCCATGGGACGTGTTTTTAGTAACGCATGGCTGAATAGTCAATACTATAGGTAACAGTTCAACAGATTTCTGTACAGAATGACAAGAGTTGGAGACTATATAGTCACAATCCATGAAAAGGTACCAAGTCTTAGTAATGGAGTTAGAGCTGCCAGGACATTGGTGCATAATTACTGCACATAATTTAAAAAAAATTAAGCTAGTATCTTGTCATTTCCCAAAGATATCAGGATTTAAACAACATATGAATTAATCGCTAATAAACATAAAATTTGAAGAAAATCAGCATTTGAAAGTTTGTACCACTTCACAGACTGAAAAACTAGAGTGTTAGTTTTGAAAATTTTTATGGTCTGTATCATGACTAATAACTATAAAAAAATAAAATTTGGTACCTTTTACCGAAAATTTTTTTTTCGGGATTTTATGCAAACGGTAATTCTTAGGATAAAAAAGACCCCAACCTCCTTTAAAGCTGTTTTCTGACGAAACTGTGAACTGAGATGTCGCGGTCGACTCCTTCGATCGCAACGACGAACCAACGAAGGAACTATTAAAAGATCTTTAATTAAAAATAAAGTCGATTAAGTGTAGAGTAAGTCAACTCGTCTATCAAATATCACAATCGTAGACAGCACACAGGTTGGCTGGTCTCGATTGAACGTCATACGATCAATGTTTCAACGTTTACAAATCTTCGTCAAAAGGCCCTTAATGTACATCAGGTCTATCTTATATAGAGTTCTCCCGGATTCCAGAACGTTCTGTGACGTCACTGTACTTTTCCCTGGAAAGTCCTACTGAACACGTATATCCTTGTTGCATGCAACGAATTAATGTTGACAGCTTGCTGCAGAATTTTCCGTGCGTTGTAAACAAGCTTGTTGACGCGTCGGTTTTCTTCCCTTGATGCATGCACCCGCGTAGACCACGACATTCCCTCCGCCCTCAGATGATGACACGTCTTCAGCACCATCCCGAACGGGTCATCACAATCAAGCCGGGCCTCCAGACTCCATCTCGACACAGCATACACAAACAAAACAAAACACATCAGTTAGTCAATTTATCTATACAATTTGCGGGCTCGATCCTTGTGTGTCGGGCCATTTCCCCCCTTCACCATCCGAGTCACAACCGAGAGAGGAAATCAGCCACCGTGTTCTGACGTCCAGGACGATATCGAAAGTCCACGTTAAACTCTTGCAATGCTAACGCCCAACGAGTCAGTTTCGCACTCTTAGGGCTTGCATCTGTGAGATAAGACAAAGGATTATGATCTGAATAAATGATTATCTTTGATAAGAATATCCATGACTTGAATCGTTTAAGTGCCCAAATTACTGCGAAAGCCTCTCTCTCAATTGTAGACCAATGCATCTGTGTATCTGTAAGTTTAAGGCTAGCAAAAGCAATTGGTTTTTCTTGACCTTCTTCGGTCCACTGAAACAAGCAACACCCGACCGCGGTGGCACTTGCGTCAACACTTAAACCAAATTCCTTAGTGAAATCAATGGTATGCAACTGTGTAGCTTTACTGAGATCATCCTTTAACTTATCTAGTGCTTCTTGATGCTTTTGCTCCCAAGGCACCTTCGTAGGTATGTTATCTCGTGTCAAATCAGTTATTACCCGTGCTTTTTCAGCTAAAGCAGGTATAAAATTTCGAAAGTAACTGAAAAAACCCATAACCTTTCTAACTTCTTTCTTTGTTGTTGGAGGATGGATATCATTGATCGTAGCGATCTTACCTGGATCAGGTTCAATACAACCTGACCCTACTATATGGCCAACAAACTTTATTTTGTTTTGTGCAAAATTACATTTTCTTAAATTCAAAGTGAGTCCTGCTTCCTCAATAGTTTGCAAGAATTTCTCTAGATGTTCTAAATGGTCATTCCAATTCATTGAAACCACTGCCATATCATCGACGAATGGTTCGGTAAAACTTCGCACTGGATGTAAAACTTGGGTCATAGCACGAATAAAGGTATTGCTAGCGGACTTGAGTCCAAACGGCATTCTTGTGAACTCAAAAAGTCCTGCATCACATACGAATGCCGTAAGCCATCGATGTTCTTTCCGAACTGGAATTTGCCAATACCCCGATTTCGCGTCGAAAACACTAATAAACTTTGCCCGTCCCACCTTTTGTAAGATGTCAGCAATGTCTGGGGTCGGGTAACAATCACCTAGAGAATATTTGTTAACATGGCGATAATCAATTGCCAATCGAACGCCATTTTGACCTTTGGGTCCCTTTAAAACGCAAACTACCGGACTGGCCATTTCACTTTTCGATGGTCGAATGATGTCTAATGCCAACATTTCTTCTATCTGGCGTTGTACTTCAGGTTTAAGTAGCTCAGGTACTTTATATGCCCTTAAACGCTTAGGAGTGAAATCATGAGTTATCTTAATTTCATGTTCTAATACTGGACAATACCCAGGTTTATCCACAAATACTGCCGTGTGCCGATCCAAAATTTCAAAAAGTTGCTTCTGTTCCTCTTGCGAAAGATGCGCTATAATCAGAGGATCAATTCGCTTACTCGGGCTTATTTGTTCACGTTCTTCCTGATCTACAACCTCTACTATACCAAATTCTTCATCTTGATCAACAATTACTGAACAGCTATTGATCATCGCTTGTTCGAGTCGTTCATGGTATCGCTTGATCTTATTTGCGTGTAAATGTCTTTGTTTTCCCTCTATTTCTACTATATAAGAATATGGGGATTTAACCTTGACTACGGTAGCAGGTCCTTGCCATCGACTATAAAATTTAGAACTACCAAAATCTGGTGCTAATACTGCTACTTTATCTCCAACTTCGTATTTTCTGTCAGTACTACGCAAGTTATAATAATCTGCATACCGCTTGGTTTCTATATCACTATAGTAATCTGCATAAACTTTCGCGAATTCGAGGTTTTCCTTCAGTGATTGGAGATACTCTTCGGGTGATTTACCTAAGTTAAGAGGTACTTTTCGTTCGCCAGCCCACGATTCCTTCAACACACTAAGTGGACCCCGAGGAAGAGTTCCATAAACCATAGTGAATGGCGAAATATGAGTCGTGCCTGAAGGTTTTTCTCTAAGGCTCCACAGAACAAACGGTAACAATTGGTGCCATCCACGAGGATCAGATTGAGCAAGCTTAAAGATCATGGTTTTCAAGCTTTGGTTGCATCTTTCAACCAATCCAGCTGCCTCAGGATGTCCAGGGGTATTAAATCTGGGACTACAACCCATTCGCCGCAAGAATTCTTTCGTCAAACGACTGGTAAAGTTGGTACCACAATCAGAACTGATGATCCTTGGAATAGAAAAAGTTGTAAAAACTTGCAACAGAGCTTCACAAACTCCCTTTGCATTCAGCGATCTAAGAGGATACGCCATCGGCCAACGAGAAAATTTGTCCACCAGAACCAGAGCATAATTGTACTGGGGTTTCGATTTGTTGGATTCTCCAGTCACTACCATAGGGCCAATACAATCCATATTTAGATGGTTAAAACAGAGTTCATCCGCCCTCGGAATAGGAGTGATCGGGACTCGATCTGCCACTTTAACTGGAGTTCTTAGTTGACAAATTTGACAAGACGCACAATATTCGCGAATCCTCTCATCCATTCTTGGAAACCAAAAGTTTAATTTGATCCTGGCTCTCGTTGCCTTAAAAGCCATGTGCCCAGCACATGGGGCATCGTGTGCTACTCGCAAGACAACCTCGATTCTATCTTCCGGTAAACATAATTGATTAACCTTATGTCCCATAATTTCCCCTTTGTGGTACAGGAGGTTATTATCTATAAAGAAATTATTTTTATTCTGTCTCGCTTGTTGCCAGCAAGGTATAAGACTGTGACAATTCTGTTGCTCACGCAATAAAGTATCATTATTCGCTACTCCCTCATCAGACTTGAACTCTGTTGACTCAACATCAAGAAAATTATCTGAATCATCAACTAGTTGCTCCTGAGAATATTCATTCACTTCTGACGGCAAGGATTCGTTGCTGTTAACTTCTAAGTTATCTTCTTCTGCCCCTTTATTTATTTGTACACATCGATCTACGCCAGCTACCATCACTACATATTGTGAACTATCCCTTAATAGGTCCACAACATGGGGTGTCAGAATAACCCGTTCATTTAGTTCAGGGACTACAGCGAACATGACGCACAAAGATGGCGCAATGTTCGTCGTTCCTTCCATTGAATTAGCTAATTTCATTTGTAGGTATACTACATCTGCCTTACATCCTTCTCCCTGAAAACCAATTATATTAATCCGTTTAATCACGGGTAAGTTTAGTGACTCAATTAATTTCTTATCAATACAACAGATTTCTGCTCCTGAATCAGATAATGCTGGCTGAGAAGGGAGATCTTCAATCTGTACATTGATATACGACCTCTCGTGTAATCCATCAATACTATTCTCGTATACCCTTACAGCAGTTTCCAACCCTATTGGTTTAGAATTATCCAATAAATTCCCTTGCTTTACCTGTTCAGGTATCTCATGCAACACGTTGACCTTCTCAACAAATAAGTCGGTCACTTCTTCAGTTGGGTTCCCAGATATACAAGTACTCACCTTTTTAGAACTTGGTTTGGTCTGGCACTCCCTTGCCATATGACCCTTCTGATGACATAGGAAACAGAGACCCTTTACCTTGGCCTCCTCCTGAGACACCCTCGCACCTATCTTGGCTTCACCCCTTATTTCCGGTTTGGGAGACTTGGGTTGAGCTGTCTGGTTATTGACTTGAACATGTGGTTGACCTCTCGTCCAATTGTTATACTTCGGTGTCGGATGACTACGGCATACTAAGTCATTCCCACCATCATGCGACGCTACATAAATGTCAGCCGCATTAGCTATGTCTTCACAGCTCAACCACTCCTCTTTTTCTTGGGCCAAGATATAATCTAACCAAGCCTTCGACAAGGACTCCTTAAGCCGATCCGCAACCAATAAACTTACAAGTTTATCAAACTCATCAGTTATCTTTCTACTTTTCAAATAATACATAAGAGCCACACGCAATTTGGATGAATAGATCGTAAATGATTCGTCCGATGCTTTGTGCAACGACCAAAATCGGGCTCTAAGATTTGAAGGGCTTATCTTAAACTCCCTTAGCAAAAACTCCTTCAGGAATTTGTAGTCATGGAGCTGTGCCTCAGTAAGGCGCATGGTTAATGCCTTAGCTCTTTCACTTAAAATGGCTAGCAATAATTTTGCTCTAACATCTTCATCCACCTCATACACATTAAACAAACCATCCAAGTGATCAAAGAAACCTGGAATTTCTATAGGGTCGGAAGGAAATTTCCAAAGAATATTCTTAAGGGCATCACTATAACGCTTAGTACGACTTGCTAAAGAATCTCTAACATTTCGTTCTTCCTGCTTTTCCTTCCTCTCCCTTTCTTCTTTCTCTTTCCGTTCCTTCTTTTCTCTTTCTTCTTTCTCTTTCCTTTCCTTCTTTTCTTCCTCTCTCCTCTTTTCCTCCCTTTCTTCCTTCTCCTTCCGTTCCTCCCTTTCTCTTTCTTCCTTCTCCTTCCGTTCCTCCCTTTCTCTTTCTTCCTTCTCCCTTTGTTCTTTCTTTTCTTTCTCTCTCCTCTTTTCCTCCCTTTCTTCCTTCTCCTTCCGTTCCTCCCTTTCTCTTTCTTCCTTCTCCTTCCGTTCCTCCCTTTCTCTTTCTTCCTTCTCCTTCCGTTCCTCCCTTTGTTCTTCATATTTACGGATTTCGAACTCCAGACGGCGCTTCTGCAGCTCGTAATCCACTCCTGTTGGAGATATTGGACTACCCTTAAATTCCTCTTCCTCTTTTCCAATCTCCATGGCCCATTCTTCCATTAATTGATTTCGATCCCATGACATAACATCATCTTCGTCCCTTCCTGCCTTCATAAGATACACCCTAAGGCGCTCAGACGACATTTTGCGAATATTCGCTTGCATCTCTGTTGGCAACGCTTCCATTTTTACAAACAGTCAGTCAACAACAATCAACAAAAAAAACAGACACCACGCGGCAAACCCGCCACACAAAAGGAAAATTCCACAACCCAAAGTGCAACTATGTAGTATCCAAAGAAGTATACTCGCCAAGTACGCAAAAACTATACAAGCTCACGCAAGTCTGGCCTCGATCACAACAATGGATCAAATTGCAAAGAAATAATCAGCAGATATTGAAAGAGAAACAATGGCTGCCTCCCACTCGGCTGCAACTCCACTCTCTTTTCTCCTTCTCAGCCACGACAACACCTAGGATCTTACCCGTATGTTGACTGCTGTCTTCTGCTGTCTCAGCCGAACGACGCACTTCGTCCGTCCGACTGTCGTATGCCGATTCACCCGTCTCCCACGGTAGAAAGGCGTCTCGATCCGCTCGCTGTCTGGAACAGACCGTCTCTTGATCCTCCGGGTTGACTCCTTCCTCCGCCGGCTCGCGTCTTCTTCACCGGATCCAACACCGATGATCCCACCGCTGCCACCAATAATGTCGCGGTCGACTCCTTCGATCGCAACGACGAACCAACGAAGGAACTATTAAAAGATCTTTAATTAAAAATAAAGTCGATTAAGTGTAGAGTAAGTCAACTCGTCTATCAAATATCACAATCGTAGACAGCACACAGGTTGGCTGGTCTCGATTGAACGTCATACGATCAATGTTTCAACGTTTACAAATCTTCGTCAAAAGGCCCTTAATGTACATCAGGTCTATCTTATATAGAGTTCTCCCGGATTCCAGAACGTTCTGTGACGTCACTGTACTTTTCCCTGGAAAGTCCTACTGAACACGTATATCCTTGTTGCATGCAACGAATTAATGTTGACAGCTTGCTGCAGAATTTTCCGTGCGTTGTAAACAAGCTTGTTGACGCGTCGGTTTTCTTCCCTTGATGCATGCACCCGCGTAGACCACGACATAAGACTTGGTACCTTTTCCTGGATTGTGACACAATTATTATAGATCATCATCTTAAGCCAATGTAAAAACACAACAGTTCTAAGGTCCTATATGAAAAATACTTAGAGAAAAAAGTTGACTTTACCACCAAGAATATGATTTTTTTTATCTGCCAGATGTTGGCATCTCGAAGCATGCAATTTTATTATAAAAATTAAAGATGGGAAAGTTTTAAAGACATTAAATAATACCTGCATATACATATCTCTTTCTTTGACCTTTAAAGAACACTACTGTACATGAATGAGTTTTATCAAATTTTAAATTATATATAGAGTTTCTCATTAGGCAATATATGCAGTTATTAGTTGGAAAACTATGTTTCTGTATCATTATATAAAGTTAATTATACTTTATATTTTTTTAGCTCAAAGCAGAAACACGAAGATTGGAACAAAAAACACAAAAAACACGAAAAACCACGAAAATACAGAAAAATGACTATGGATGACTATAGGCTGTGACTTACAGATGGCTAACTATAGGACTATTACTTACAGTTGACTATGGATGACTTTAGGGTTTTGAATTACAGATGACTATGGATGATGATATGCTATGACAGATATGGCCTACACATAACCAATGTGGGTCTTGGGTAATAAGGGTCCACTCCAAACATTATTGCGCTTTCTGTAAATGATGTTGAAGCCTGTGAGGGATCCATTTTACCTCGGGCAAAATGGTAGTAGTAGTAGTAGTAGTAGTAGTAGTAGTAGTAGTAGTAGTAGTAGTAGTAGTAGTAGTAGTAGTAGTAGTAGTAGTAGTAGTAGTAGTAGTAGTAGTAGTAGTAGTAGTAATAATAATAATAGTTATTAACAAGATCTCCAGATAAATTCCGTTTATTATGAGAGCTGAACTGATATTATTATCGCCCGTGCTATGCCTCCATAATTATGTTTCCATTTGTCACAGAATATTGATCTAATAAGTAAACTCTATCGTCAAAAGGTTTTCCTCGCAATACTTTTTCTCTGTCCAAGTCCACGGTTGAGTGAATCCGAAAAGAATCGATAGTTTGATAGAAAAAATCACCGATCAATCGTCTCATCGTTTTTATGCGCCATACACGCGGAAGGATATTGTGCCGGATTACAGACGATTATTGGGCTTCACGTCACGAACCGTTGTCATAGAAACGCTTATCTAGCGCTGCGTTTGACTGGTTCACGACTGCTTCGCGGCAGACCTTTTAGCAGACGATAAGTGGGAAATCATCTTACAGCCAATCGGTGGGAAGACCGAATTACGCAGATGACGTAGAGCATAGATTACGCATCGTTCCCATCTCTCGGGCGAAGTACGTGTTAACTTAAATTTATAATATATTATACCTTTAAATAGCCCTTTTGCAACGCTATATTTGTCAATGTAAAACCTTGTACCATAATTAACTAACAGAAGTTCGTTGTAGGGTTGCCACCCGTCCCGATTTTGTCGGGACCGTCCCGATTTCGAGGTAAATGTCCCGTGTCCCTATACTTGACCTAGTCGGGACAGCCAAATGTCCCTATACTTTCAAATTTGTGCTAATTTTGTCCCAACTGTTGTGGCTTAAAACACATTACCCGTACTATAATTTGTTCAACACCACTATAAACTTATAACGCAGGCGAAGTCAAATATCGTAAATATCGCGTCCCTTTGATGAAGGAAGAACAGTTAGCAGGCTATAGCTGTTCTTCTGTTCTGTTCTGTTTACGAAAGATGCAGCACAAGTCTATCAAAGAAGCATAGAGTATTTGGTAAAGTGGTTCTCATTCGATACATCACAAGTTCAAGTACTTTTCAGCGCTAAGTTTAAAGCACGAGTTCGGTTTCAATGACTTAATGTCTGCTGTCATAGTAGCTGGATTATTGATTGATGACGGAGATGAGCTTTACGAGTTTGCTCACCTTCGAGCAGCTTTGCTGAAGCTTATAAACATGTCAGACAAAGGTGCAGATCTGAATATGGGTTGAATTTTTTAAAGCAACGAATTATCCAAACTTGCAAAACCGTGCCAGTGAGCAATGCTCCAGTTGAAAGACTTTTGTATAATGAACCTATGGACTGACGAGCGTAACTAAAATGCGTATTGAACTTGAAGCTGAATATTATTGCTGTGAAACAAATTATAGAATGACAAGTGCGGAGTTCTACAACTTTGTTTTATGACAAAAAGCGTTGTTGAAAGCTGCGGAGTAATTTAAAATTAAACTTTCAATCAAAACCATGATCATCGCATAAGTAAACTGCTTGAAAACTTAAACTGATCGACAGAATGTGCATGTGTTCTTAAATTACTTTTAAAAATTCAGAAAATTAAATTGCAGAAATCAATGTTGAAAAAGACTAATAAAAATTATAAAAATATACTTGTACCTCACACATGGGCGTCCGGAGGGGAAAGGGGCATTTGCCTCATAGATTTGAAAAATTGTCTCGTTTTTAGTGTTCATGAATAGCTGTTCTATGCAAAAACGTCATTTTGCTCCTCCTAAAAAATCCACCCCCCCCAAAAAAAATTCCTGTACGCCCATGGCTTCACGTAAAATCTTTAATAGCGACATTCAAACACACCCTGACTTCATTACAGGGTTCAAAATCATAATTCTTTTCTTAATCGTCTTTTAAAATAAATTGTTACTTCCCCCCAAAATTACTCGGTTGTGCGACTAATGCCCCTGGTCCGTCATCGTGAGGTGTTATACGATTTGGGTGCTCCAAAATTGCGTCCCGACTTTCTAGTTTCGAAAGGTGGCAACCCTAGTTCGTTGGTCAGTTGCTGTTAAATGAACACTGTGTCATAACAAAGATAACTAGCCTCGCCCTCCTCCATTCTCCACAGTTAGAGTAGCGGCCGAATTTTCCTCTATTTACAAATAGCGTTGTGAATTTACGAAGTTACGATAATATTCACAATACTACAACTCTGATAATAAAAGCAATTATGTAAGGTCTCGCGCCAACTATACTCTGGCAGCCAATAATTATATGTTGTTAAACACTGTTAAAGCACTACAATTAGCCCAGTGCTTTTTTCTAGAAAAATAGGTTCCGGATCTGAACAATTATGGGCGAGCTAAAATTCCGAGAAAAACGGGATGGGAGTTGGGAGGGGTCTCAATAAACATTGAAAACAGTTCAAAACACATGTTAAATTAAAATAACTAAATTATTGTTTTTATTATTAAAATAAATAAATTATTTTTAGTAGCCGAAAAAGGTCCCGGAACGCCGTTCCGGCTGAAAAAAGCACTGATTAGGCCTGTACTACTACGCAAGTCGTTGGATACCTTTAAATCGCTTTCAACCAAGCGTAGGCCTATATCTCCAAACTAGAGCCCTACGCCGGCCGCGCCGCGCCGCCGCCGCGCCGCCGCCGCCGACATTTTATGAGCGCCGCCGCCGCCGATTTTTGTTTCTCGGCGCGCCGCCGCCGCCGCCGCCGACAATCTGTCGGCGCGCCGCCGATGTCAGTTTGATATGCTTAATTTTTATTGTTGGATTTTTCATGTTTTGCATGATATTGCGATAAATTGTTGCCTTGGTGCGAAATGGAATTGGACATCTTGTACTTACTTACTTCATTTTATTTACCTGGGTTTCTTTGCGAAACTTGATCGGCAACACGAATTGGTGTCGTCAATGCTATGAGTCTATGATATCACCAATTCGTGTTCACTTTTGTTTTGCAGCTTCATGTTGAATAGCCTCTATAACTTATTGATTGTTGTCTTTGATGCCCGTGGTCTTATTATAATGGTGCAAAATTTTGGCTTAATGTTGTAAGGTTAGAGGAGTTTATAAGCGCTATTAATATCAAGTTATGCCATTTAATTAATTTCTGCAGAACGGAAGGTATAATTGATTAATACTTTTGGCTGGAATATATTAAAGTAAACAGCATCAGTTGAGACAGATTTTGACTTAGTATAGTATCAAGAATTTTTCAAACAATGGTCTATATATGGAGACCTTAAATGGCATGGCACCAATTGAAACGGGCAGCAGACCATCGGGTAAATTCATTGAAAAATTAACGGGGTTGAGGCCACTCGGCCATTGTATTACCATAGGAAAACGTATATATTTACATATCACCTCCTGACTTGACAGCAGCCTCTCTCACTGAGAGTATGCTGTTATCCGGCATCTGCCATGTGACTTGTTGTGTAGCTATACTGTATCAGTGTACATGCAAGTGTATTCATGCAATATGCAAATGCACGTTGCTTCATCTGCTTAAAATTTGCCAATACCTTTGCAGATGTGCAGTGTAATTAAGGATGTTCATAATTGTAAGGCAACTGTCTCTCAGTGTGTAATTGAGATTCAGTGTGATGGAGTGGCTTTACATAACTTAGCCCTCTTGACTGGTCACAGGACCAACGGCTGTTCAACTCTCATAATGACTCATGCTTCTGACTAGGGCACGCCGCGCCGCGCCGCCGCCGCCGACATTTCGTCGGCGCCGCCGCCGCCGATTTTTGTTGGTCGGCGCGCCGCCGCCGCCGACCCAAAATGACCGGCGCGCCGCCGCCGACACTTTGACGTCGGCGCAGGGCTCTACTCCAAACCCGCACCATCTGCATCTCAACTCGATGATCGATGAGTCGATTGTAATAAAGCACTGATTAGGCCTGTACTACTACGCAAGTAATTATTATTATTATTATTATTATTATTATTATTATTATTATTATTATTATTATTATTATTATTATTATTATTATTATAAACCGAGAATTCATGTCTAGGTTCTGTTCACTCTCAAAACGAGTTTCCCGCCGCTACCTCCGTTAAGAAGGCGATGTATAAACTATAAAGACGGGTTTGTTGTTCTTTGGCTCCGGGCAGCTTTGACATAGCGCCTTCGAAGGCCACTGCGTTGAAGCGCTGCACCATCACTGAAAGACTCTTGAATAGGAAGTTTGATTCGCGGGAGTCATCGGTGGTTTTCGATAATAATAATAATAATAATAATAATAATAATAATAATAATAATAATAATAATAATAATAATAATAATAATAATAATAATAATAATAATTACAATTATCTCTCTAACAATACAACGTTTTAATGCGATAGCGTTCAGAGGCACTTTCCCCAGCCAGGAGTTAGAATAGGGCCATTCCGGACTTTTTATAAGTTACATTAATTAATATTGAAGTCCCTGAGGGATCCTGTAGGCTATACCTCGGGGCAAAAAAAAAAAAAAAAAATAATAATAATAATAATAATAATAATAATAATAATAATAATAATAATAATAATAATAATCATAATAATAATAATAATAATAATAATAATAATATTGTATTGTATTGTATTGTATTGTATCTAGAAATTTATAAAGCGCCTCTCACAGAATAACTATTCAGAGGCGCTCTCAGCACAGAAGCCCCGGGGAAACAGAAATGCCTTAAGGGAACGCGACACCGATGAGGAAAAGCCAGTCATTAGTTTGGCCCTGAGCACAGAGGGAAGGTCATTCCAGATCGTGGGACCCACTACAGCAAACGCCCGGTGCTGGGCCAAGGCAGTTTTAGCCCTGGGAACAAAAAGATCAAGCCGATTTACAGAGCGCAATGAGCGAGAAGAAGATGCAGAATTGCAGATAGCGGTTTTCGTAGATAGTTCGCGAGATATTTCGGGGCAGTAGGCTGCTGAGATTTAGAGACAAGGAAGAGGATCTTATATCGGATGCGCGCAGCAATAGGGAGCCAGTGAAGGACATCAAGCATGTAAGCAGAGATATGGGCAAATCGGGGGAGTCGAGCGATGAGCCTAGCAGAAGCATTTAGAATAGATTGAAGGGGGAAAGACGCTGCTTGGGGAGACCCATGAGGAGTGAGTTGCAGTAGTCCAAGCGTGAGCAGACAAATGCGTGAACTATAATAATAATAATTGTAAACTGAGTTTTGTGTACAGGTTTGCAGTGCGAGATATTTAGCGTATATATTTAGTGCGCTTACTTTAGTTTCACGTGTATATGTATATATGATAGATGTATAACGTTTAGTCTTAGTGACACGCGCGGCCGGCCGATATCGGCAGCGGCGCGCTATATGTATATTATTAGAGTTCGCTTATGCGCACAGAAGACAGGTGTGTCAAGCGGCGCGAAGAATTATGCTGACTAGAAAAGTTTGAATTCGAGTGTGTTCGCTGTAGTAGTGTGGCTGACTAGTCGAGTTGTAATCGAATTGAGTTCTGTCTGTTTGTTTCTTATTAAACTGAAAAGATATTAAACTGTGTTGCTGATTAATTCAGGTTATACTTATACGTAGAATTAGTGTTCAAAAGGTGAACGTTAAATAGGCGTTAAGTAGACAGAGAATAAGGATTTAATCAGAAGGATTGTCAACGGAAGGATTGGGTTGACATTATTGGTGGCAGCGGCGGGATGGATAAGAACTCACGGTGGATAAAAACTCACGGTGGAACAGCGTCGGTGTGGATAAATACTCACGGTGGATAAATACTCACGGTGGAATATATACTCACGGTGGAATAAATACTCACGGTGGATATAAACTCAGTGGATTAAAATTCACGTTATCACCTCCTTCGGCGGATAGAAGAATCTACGACGGTGTTAGAAGAATCTACGCGTTGTTGCTGTGTGACGTGTCTTCGATATCAACGACGGTGGAACACGAGAAAACGGTATAAAAAATTTCGTTGTTTTTCACGAACAAATACAAAAGAAATCCCGTTTGTTTATCGATTCACACAACAAGAAAAACCGTGACTTCTTTGAAAAGAGAAATCACCAAAGTAAACAAGTAAGATGGAGAAATTAAGTGCTGAAAGACAAGCAGATATTAAGAAGATGTCTACGGAAAGGCTAAAACAGCGTTTGTTGAAAGCCGGTTTTAAAGAAGAACAATTAGAAGGTATGTCACGTGGTGACATGATGCAGGAACTCGCCGAAGTGTGGGTGAAAGAAGAAGTCGAAGAAGAAGGTGCCGTTGGCGGTGCCGTAGAAAAGGCTATTGAAAAACCTCCTGCGCCTATGTCTATGGAGATGTTGATGCAGTGGATGATGATGACGAGACAAGAAGAGAAAGAAAGAGAGGAGAAACGGAGACAAGAAGAGAAAGAACTGAGACAAGAAGAGAAAGAAAGAGAAGATAGACGAAGACAAGAAGAGAAAGAGTTGAGACAAGAAGCAGAACGTGTAAGACAAGACGAATTGCGCTTGCAGAGAGAGAGAGAAGATAAAGCAGAACAAGTGCGTAAGGCAGAACTTGAATTGCAAAAGAATCAGTTTGAGATTCAGTTAGAACAGTTGAAAAGAGATAGAGAAGATGCTGAAAGAAGAAGACTGGAGCAGATGATTGAATCTGAAAAAGCTAGAAAAAGTGATGAAGAGGTACGTCAGCAACAGATTGAAGCAAAGAGAATGCGTGAAGAAGAAAAAGAAAAAGCGCGAACGTTAGAGTTAGAACGCGCAGAACAGATCAGACAAGAAGAACTCAAATTTCAGAAAGAAAGTTTGGAAAAGGCAGAGGCAGAAAGACAGGAACGTCTGAAACTGGAGAAATCAAAATTGACATTGAAAGAAACGCAAATGAGAGAAGAACGGGAAGCAGAAAGAAGGAAGCAGCAAGAAAGTGAAACTTTGGTGTCAAAAATTAAGAAAATAGGTGATGCAATGAAGCATGTATTGCCTCAAATGCCAACTGATATGATGGAGGTGCCATTATATTTTGAAACAGTCGAGAACGCATTTCGTAGTTTTGCTGTGGAAAAGCCGTTTTGGGTGAAATTATTATTACCATTGATGACGCCGAAAGCTCGAACCGTTCTGAATAGATTGTCATACGATGATCTAGACAATTATGATAGAGTCAAGCAGCACTTATTAAAAGAATTTAAATTGACCTCGAGAGAATACAGAGCCAGATTTGTGGATGCTAAGAAGACGACAGAAGAGACTTATACGATGTTTACGGCAAGACTGAAGAACTTGCTAAACTATTACGTGAGAAGTCGAAACGTGAACAGAGAGTATGATACGCTCTTTGATTTGCTGGTAGCGGATAAGCTAAAAGAATGTTTACCGCCAGGTCCACTACAGTTTGTATTGTCGAAGGAAGGAACTGACTGTCTTCAAGCTAGTGCAGTGGCAGACCTAGCAGACATTCATGTAAACAATCGAATTGGGTTTGCGATCCCAAATATAAACAGTTATCCTTCTCAACGTTCCGTAAACCAAAGCCAGAGTGGAAAGTGGAAAAGTAATCCAGGAACAGGGAATCAGTTTAAAGGTAAAGAAGTCAAGGCTAATGTCCCTGTACCCAATGAGACCAGAGAAGTGACGTTTGGTCGTCAGGGATTTAACAAATCGTCAGCGCCGTTTGCCAAGAGGGAAGGCAACACATCGTTTACGCAGTATAAGAGAAATGAAGGAAATGAACAACGAGGCATGGTTGTGAAGCGTTGTCACAATTGTGGTTCAGACAAACATTTGGTTAAATTTTGTCCAGTTCCAGTGGCAGCAGCTAGTTCTAGCAGAAATCAAGAACACACAAGGGTGAATTTGATTCAAGTGGTTAGTGATACAGATAATCAAACCGCAAGTCAAGAAAACCAAGAGACTGAAGTAAAGTCGGTAATGAAATGTGGTATTCAAAAAGAAATTCTATTGGATGCTGAAATTCAGAGAGAAGTCATAGGAAAAGATGACAGTCGAATATTGAAGAAATCGTTCTTGCAATATGTCGAGGTTGAAATTCGTGCAGTAGACGGTAAAGAGCCAGTGAAAGTCAAAGCACTGAGCGACTCGGGAGCAGAGATTCCGGTGATTAGTGAAGAATTACTGGAAGGCATGAAGGTGGAACAAATTGGAAAAGTGAATTTGCAATGTGTGGCAGGAGATGCCATTCCTGCGAAGTTAGTGAAAGTGGATGTTAGATTGTGTGGTAGTGACGTGGAAGAAGAGGGATTTCCGCGTAAAATCCAGTGTTCACTTACACCTTATGTCACCTTGATGTGTGCTAGTATTGCAAAGATGGGCAGTACAGAAAGATTCTTGTTGCATCCAGAGATAATTGCCGAATTAAAAGCCGTACCACAGATGAAAGTTAAAACGATACAAGGAAATGTGAGTGTACAAGCAAATGTAATGACGAGAGCGCAGAGTCGGAAACAGGAAATGGTAGATGTTGATGAGAAGAGTGAAACTGAAAGTTCAAGTGATGAGGAAAACGACAGTAATGAGCAACGAAGCTTATCGCGAGATGGTGTAATAGCAGAGATGAACGAGCAAGAGATGGCTGCATGCGAGAATGGCACATTAAATGAAACTGAAGAAGACAATGAATGTGATGTGGGGATAGGAGACTTGTATAGAGATGAAGAGATGGACGAAGAACAAAAGGTGCAGATTGCCGATTCGAAGAAGTTCGAAGAGCAACAGAGAAAGGATGAATCGTTGAAGCCGTGGTGGAAGTTAGCACAAGAGAAAGAATCTGAATTCTGTGTGATCAACGGTTTATTGCATAAGAAATATCAGATATTAGACCAGACGATATATCAACTAGTGTTACCAAAAGACAGACGAATAAAAGTGATGGAATTGGCGCATGAATCGGTATTTGGAGGACATCTAGGAGAAGAGAAAACAAGAGAACGAATAAAATTATCTTTTGTATGGCCAAAGATGAGAAGAGACATTGTGAAATTTTGTAAGTCTTGCGAGAAGTGTCAACTAAAGGCAAGGAGTCTGGTGATGGATAGAGTACCTATCACTCCGGTCTCAAGAGAAGAGGTCGCCTTCAAGAGAATGACGATGGACCTCGTTGGCCCGATCGATCCAGTATCTGCTGCAGGTCACAAGTATTGTTTATGCATTGTGGACTCGTGCACCAGATGGCCTACAATCTTTTTATTGAAATCGCTGACAGCGAAGGCTGTGTGTGAAGCGTTGATGGAACTATTCATGAACGTTGGTGTGCCGTCCGTGATTACAAGTGATCAAGGAACGAACTTCACAGCCAGTTTGACAAGAGAATTTCTCGATTTAATGGGCTGTAGTCCACGATTCGACACACCAGGACACCCAGAGGCTGCTGGATTAGTAGAAAGATGGAATCAGACATTTAAAAAGATGATCCATCATGTGATAATAGACAACCCGAGGAAATGGCACAAGATAATTCCTTTCACAGTGTGGGCATTACGAGAAGTGCCGAATGCAACTACTGGAGTATCACCATATATGCTTGTCTATGGGAAAATTCCGAGAGGACCATTGGCAATATTAAAAGAGAGTTGGACTAGAGAAATAAACTTACCACCTCATGTTGGAGTTAAACCAGAAAAGTATTTAAAAGAACTCAAAGAAAATATGGAGAAAGCATTATTGTTTGCAGAATCTTACTCTCGAGAAAAGCAATTACAATACACGAATCAGTATAACAAGAGAGCAAAGCACAAAGAATTTGAAGCTGGTGAGAAAGTCATAGTTTTGTATCCAACGTCAACAAACAAACTTATTTCTCGATGGCATGGTCCATGTACGATCATACATCGAAGATCAAAGTACTCTTATTTAGTCGATATGGGTGAAAATGGTCGAAAAATAATTCACGCCAACAAGATCAGAAAATATGTTACTCGAGCATTAAGTTGTGGTCTAATCGTTGAAGAAGATGAAGATTTTGGTTCAGTGGTTGAATTACCAATGAGGAATGAGGTTCAAGATGACAAGAATTCACTTAACCTCGATCCTGAACAAACTAGCCATTTGACAGTAACTCAGCAAGAACAGTTGTTGAACGTTTTGAACAAATACTGTGACAGATTTTCAGAAAAACCCGGATTATGTACATTGGTTGAACATGAAATTGAACTAAAGCCAGGATTTCATGGAAAGGAATTTGCAGCATATCGAATTCCTTTGATTTATCGAGCAGAAGTGGAACGTCAGATCAAAGAAATGTTAAAAACAAACATTATCAAACCGTCATCGAGCAGAATGGCAAGCCCTTTGGTTATTGTTAAAAAGAAAGACGGATCTTTAAGACTTGCCTGTGACTACAGATACATTAACTCATTCACAGTGGATTGTAAATATCCTATGCCGATTGTCAGAGACGTTTTGAACAAAGTTGGAAAGTCTAATGTGATTTCCATTTTGGACTGTCGAAGTGCTTATTGGACTTGTCCTGTAAAACAATCTGATCAATGGAAAACAGCTTTTGTAACACATAATGGACTGTATGAATTTACTCGTGTTCCTTTTGGAATGATAAATTCAGGCCGAACTTTTGTTAAGGCGATAAATTTAGTTTTACAGCCTATAAGTGACTTTGCAGAACCGTATGTTGATGACATTGCTGTGCATTCTGACAGTTGGAAAGTTCACTTGCAGCATCTAGATGCATTTTTGATGCAAATGAGATTGCATAACGTTACTTTGAATTTGAAAAAATGCATATTTGGTAAGAGTGAGGTAAGGTTTATCGGTCATGTGGTTGGGTCTGGTAAGATAAAGATGAATCCAGACAGAATTGAAAGTTTGACTAATTTGAAGATCCCAGAAACTAAGAAGCAAGTTAAGCAACTGCTTGGATTTTTTAATTATTACAGACAGTTTATTAAGGACTTTGCACAGATTGCGAAACCTTTATCTGATTTAACTAGTAAACGTGTTTCTGATAAGATTGATTGGACTGTTGAACATCAGCAAGCATTTGATTTACTTAAAGAGGCTGTGCGATCCAAAGTAGTGTTATATGTTTTTGAAGTGGGAAAACCATTCAATTTGTACTGCGATAGTAGTGACTTTGCAGTCGGTGCTGTTTTAACACAGATGGACGACAAGGGAATAGAACGCCCTGTGTCATTTATCAGTCAGAAATTAACTGATACCCAGAAGAGATGGGCTACTGTGGAAAAGGAAGCCTATGCTATTGTTTGGGCTCTGAACAAGTTAAAAGAAATTATAATTGGATCAAAAATTTTCATTTTTACTGATCACAATCCTCTTACATATTTGACTGAGTCAATGTCTAAGTCTGCTAAACTTGTGCGTTGGGCGTTAGCCTTACAAACTTTTGATGTTGAGGTGAAGTACAAGAAGGGCAGATTGAATATTATTGCTGATTGTTTGTCAAGGTTATAAGTAATCGTAAGACTGTTTATTGATTAGCTAGATGTATATTTATTTCATGTATTTTGGTAATTTCGCAATTTTTTAAATTTAATTTGCTCAATTCCAGAAAAAGGAAGGAGGTAATGTGAACTGAGTTTTGTGTACAGGTTTGCAGTGCGAGATATTTAGCGTATATATTTAGTGCGCTTACTTTAGTTTCACGTGTATATGTATATATGATAGATGTATAACGTTTAGTCTTAGTGACACGCGCGGCCGGCCGATATCGGCAGCGGCGCGCTATATGTATATTATTAGAGTTCGCTTATGCGCACAGAAGACAGGTGTGTCAAGCGGCGCGAAGAATTATGCTGACTAGAAAAGTTTGAATTCGAGTGTGTTCGCTGTAGTAGTGTGGCTGACTAGTCGAGTTGTAATCGAATTGAGTTCTGTCTGTTTGTTTCTTATTAAACTGAAAAGATATTAAACTGTGTTGCTGATTAATTCAGGTTATACTTATACGTAGAATTAGTGTTCAAAAGGTGAACGTTAAATAGGCGTTAAGTAGACAGAGAATAAGGATTTAATCAGAAGGATTGTCAACGGAAGGATTGGGTTGACAATAATAATAATAATAATAATAATAATAATAATAATAATAATAATAATAATAATAATAATAATAATAATCTATACATATAATATCCATATAGTGTCCGTCTGTCGGGGGACGCTACGTCACAAACGGGTTCTGTTCTATTGTGAAACATAAACCGTTTGTCTTGACGACGGCGATAACCAACGATACATATATAGGCCTATTATATGACGTCATAATATGACGGGCAAATACACTAGTAATAATAATAATAATAATATAAAAAAAAAAAATAATAATAATAATAATAATAATAATAATAATAATAATAATAATAATAATCGGGGGGAGTCGAGCGATGAGCCTAGCAGAAGCATTTAGAATAGATTGAAGGGGGAAAGACGCTGCTTGGGGAGACCCATGAGGAGTGAGGGCCAACTATAATTATTAATTATTATTAATAATAATAATAATGGCCGCATCATATCTCTCTGAGACGGCAGTCGCGGCCGGAGGAGCAGCAGAGAGGGCAGCCACAAGGAAACATACAAAATATGCAGAACTTGAGACGAGATAGGCCTACACCTTCGTTCCTATCGCCGTTGAAACATTGGGCCCTACCAACAAAGAAGGTCTCGCCTTCGTTTCCGAAATCGGCCGCCGATTGACAGCAATCACTGGCGACGCCCGCGAGACAGCCTTCCTCTTCCATAACATATCAATAACAATTCAACGATTCAATGCAGTCGCATACCAGGGCACCATGTCAGAACGGTTCTAGGACGTTTCGTCAACGGACGATTGGTCAACGGACGATTGGTCACGGACGATTGGTCAACGGACGATTGGTCAAGCGGACTGTTCGTCAAGGGGACTGTTGATCAAGGGTCCTTTCGTCAAGAGGACGGTTGATCAAAAATATAAATTTTCGATATTAGAGACGCTTTTAAAATATGCCAGTTCTCTTATCAGTACAAACCACTGATAAGAGAAATCGACGACCACTAATTATCCCTAGACAGACGTGACCAATTAAGCCATTACAAAACCAGGCATCTTTACATGCACAGCAATGAAGACTTCGCAAAGCGTAGCCCATACACAAATAAAACAAATATGGAGTGATACGATATACGTGAATTTTAGACGCTTTAAAATATGTCAGTTCTCTTATCAGTACAAACAACTGCACTGGCACAGATATAGGCCTACAATAACCCTTTGAAATGGACGACCACTAATAATTATCCATAGACAGACGAACCGACCGATATTTTGATCAACCGTCCTCTTGACGAAAGGACCCTTGATCAACAGTCCCCTTGACGAACAGTCCGCTTGACCAATCGTCCTTTGACCAATCGTCCGTGATCAACCGTCCGTTGACCAACCATCCTTTGACCAAACGTCCGCATACCGTCAGAACTGCCCGGGATCGAGGACCGGCGGGCCCATCCAAGATGGACCTAAGTTTTCATGATAAACTGTTCACTGAGTGACGCTGAGATTGTCAATAATAATAATAATAATAATAATAATAATAATAATAATAATAATAATAATAATAATAATAATAATAATAATAATAATAATAATAATAATAATAATAATAATATATGTCTCCGGACAATTTTTTTACCTACCTGGGGGATCCTTGATACCCCGGGGCAAAAAAAAAAAAATAATAATAATAATAATAATAATAATAATAATAATAATAATAATAATAATAATAATAATAATAATTAATTGGCATAAAGAAAGATAGGCGACTTATTATTGATTTCACGTGTTTGTTGCCACGCGACGTCGTTTGTCCTATTTTAGCTCTTACAAATGGAGGTCTGAAACTACAGACATTACAATGCCGTAGTTTGTTGTATACTTTACACTTCATATTATACTGTCTCTGTCTCGGAAACTCTATAGCAAAGCCATCACAATGCAACTAAACCATTCACGACACAAATTTGACCGTTCGTGTGCTTTGTTCGCCAAGAAAAAATGTCTGCACGTAGGGCCTCCGGTAGGCCCTACAATGTTCAAATTATCCAGCACCATGGGCGGCGATCCGTGGGGGTCGAGGGGGACAAGACCCCCACCTTTAACAGTGGGGGGACACGCCATACATCGGACCCACCAAATTTTGAAGAAACGCCAAAAAAGGTCATTAAATTTTTTCGTACTTAGGTTAAAAAATTTTACGCGCATGAGCGTGAATTTTTTTTTACACCTCTTGTTTGACCAGATCAGTTCAAAACTCTTTTCTGACCAGATCAGTTCCCAAATGTCCCCCCCACCTCTCAAACAAGATCGCCGCCACTGTCCAGCACTCTATGCATCCCGTTGCTCTCCGACCATTAGCTGTGTGCCTGTGTCAAGCTCCACCATATGTCGCATCTCGGGCTTTTCATTTGAAACTAATGTCCCATAATTTTTTATATGTTCATGAAATATTAGGCTACTCTGATCATTCACACCGTCACCGTCACATTTCTATCAACCTATAAACACCACACCGTAACGTAAGTCTGTCTGTCTGTCTGTCTGTCTGTCTGTGTGTGTGCCTGTCTGTGTGTCTGTCTGTCTGTCTGTCTGTCTGTCTGTCTGTCTGTCTGTCTGTCTGTCTGTCTGTCTGTCTTTTGCTCTGGTGTTCTATAGCAGTCGGATGTTTTATCTTGTTTTTCAGTTCTTCACATGATGTCTTTGGACAACTGATACGGAGCAGCGTTCGTGAATAAGCTTAGATACTAAGTCGCTCTTTAGAAATTTTATAGCTTAATTAAGATTAGCCAGCTTACTTTTTATACTGTTACATGGCCACAGTAAAATTATTGTTGATGCCAGCCATTATATCTTACTCTTCCATTATCGCGTCAGCCAATCAGAATTAAAGAACTGTCTTCATTTTAAATAAATGTGGAAGAAAAGTCTTCATTCAGCGGATTTCAATGAGATCTTACCTATACTTGTAATTTTCAAATAAAATTTCTTATCAGTTTAGTGTTTACATTTACAAACTTACATTCGCTACATGGTCCAATTTGGGAGACGTGGAAGAGCAGCAAATTCCAACGACACAAATGTCGTTTGTTGGCCCAGTGGTTTGGGTCTCGTCGTAAAATGGGTGGGGTGGAGTGAGTACAACAAGGGCAGTTCTTCCAATGGTGTCCTAGACATCGTGCACCTGAATTCCATAGCGGCAGATGTATTGGGACAATGGTGAACCAATGGCTGTCATCAATTAGTTGGCCACTATTGTAACACCTATGCGAATCCATTTTGAGCTCAGTGCCTACTGGCTGTATATGGGTCGGACTTTACAATAATAATGATACGGTGACTCGTACCATAATCACAACGCTAACCCCTCCATACAGCGTTAGTCTAAAGTAAACCCATCTACTACTTTTAGTGTTTTTTTATTATTACCATTTTATATCGTGCACGTCGCGACTGCACGCGCTTTCCTTCTTACCTTTCTAAATTCTAATTTCTGTCTTTTAGGGCACATACAGCAAAATTTTATCGGAACTTGTTCATCACAATTAAGACATCTGGTCGGACATGCGTCTGAGCCTGCAGACATGTTTGTCCTCGGTCACTCCGATTCAGAGTCCAAATCTATGATAAAGTCCTTGCAAGGCCACAGAATCAATGCATCCATATAACTCCATGAGGCCATCCTCTCTCTATGCATCTGTGAATGCATCTATCCATCGTCCCTCCATGAGTCCATACACCCTTCCATCCCTCCCATCATCCATCTTACCATGCATCTCTCTTACCTTCCCTCTATCTCTCTATGAATCAATCCATTCATTCCTAGCGCTGCCTATAGTAATAATAATAATAATAATAATAATAATAATAATAATTTTTTTACATCAGAGAATATCGATCACTATCCAACGGTTTAACGCGGTAGCCTTCAGCGGCTCGATGGTTACAGCCCAAGCTGACTTAGATGAGGGATAACCGTTCCAGAAAAACAACTAATTTAATCTCTAAGACCCTGAGGGAACGAAGTACCTCAGGGCAAAAAAAAAAAAAAATAATAATAATAATAATAATAATAATAATAATAATAATAATAATAATATTATGCACGGCCTCTCGTGTTCGCTCGGTTTCGGTCGACAGGCCAGACACAGCGCCATCAATGACCTTATTCACCGCACTCTTAATAGAGCGGGTACCCCGGCGATCAAAGAACCATCAGGACTGACCAGATCAGACGGAAAAAGGCCGGACGGCCAGACTCTGATCCCTTGGAGTGGCGGACGCCCTCTGATATGGGACGCGACCGTGGTGGATACGGTAGCCGCTTCATATCTTCCCGAGACAGCGATCACGGCCGGAGGAGCAGCAGAAAGGGCGGCCACAAGGAAGCACGCCAAATATTTAGAACTAGAAACGAGATACACCTTCGTGCCGATCGCCGTGGAGACATTGGGCCCTACAAACAAAGAAGGTTTCGCCTTCATTTCTGAAATCGGCCGCCGATTGACGGCAATCACTGGCGAGGCCCGCGAGACAACCTTTCTCTTCCAGAACATTTCAATAACAATTCAACGATTCAATGCCGTTGCATTCCAAGGCACCTTGTCAGGACTACCCGGGATCGAGGACCAGCGGGCCCATCCAAGCTGGAGCTAACAATACAATCTTGAAGAAAACGTTGCAAAATCGAGATAATAATAATAATAATAATAATATTATCTTCGCCGGTCCACAATGGACCGGCGAAGATGACCGTTAACTCCAGAACGTCAAAGCTTTCGGATAGTTTCTAAGAGCCTGAGGGATTATTTTTACCTCGGGCGTTAAAAAAAAAAAATAATAATAATAATAATAATAATAATAATGGCAAAAAACCGGACGGCATTACCCTCGTCCAATGGAGGGCGGGTCGGAGTCTGGTGTGGGACGTCACGGTTGTGGACACGCTCGCGACATCGTACTTACATCCACTCAAGCCGGAGCGGCTGCCGAGTTAGCTGACAGCAGAAAGAACACAAAATACAACGCGCTGCTTCATACTCATGTCTTCGTTCCGCTGGCCATGGAAACGTTAGGCCCTATCAACATCAGAGGCCTGGCTCTCATCGCTGACATTGGCCGCCACCTTACACAGATCACAGGCGAAGCCCGAGAGACCAGTTTCCTATTTCAACAACTGTCGGTGGCTCTCCAACCGTTCAATGCTGTGGCTTTCAGCGGTTCTGTTGTCAAATCTCTGCCCGCGATCGAAGAGATATAGCCGCTCCAGATCCATCACACTTGTCTAAGACCCTGAGGGAACTAAGTAGTATAATAATAATAATAATAATAATAATAATAATAATAATAATAATAATAATAATAATAATAATAATAATAATAATAATAATACTTCGGGAGACCCAAGAGAAACCAGTTATTTGTTTCAACGTATATCCATAGCTATTCAGCGTTTCAACGCAGTTGCCTTTCACAGCACTTTCGTTGTTCCAGATCTTGACCAGGACGGCCACTCCAGAATCAACATACTTAATTAGTATCTGACACCTGAGAGATCCTATATACCTCGGGCAAAAAAATAATAATAATAATTCTATATAATAGTTTCCTTATATGCAAATGTATCCGTTGTATGACGCTACGTCACAAACAGCTTCTGTTCTATTGTGAAACCGTTTGTGACGTCAGTACTGCCGTCTTGACGACGGCGGTCTTGACGACGGCCTTGACGACGGCGATCAACGACCAACGATATACACTGCCGTCATAATTATGACGGGCAAATACACTAGTAATAATAATAATAATAATAATAATAATAATAATAATAATAATAATAATAATAATAATAATAATAATAATAATAAGATTGCCGAAATGGTTTATTATGCCATACGAAAGGTGATAATTTTTCGAAATAATCGATATCGACGTCAACGGTCTTTTTCAACCAAAGATGTCGTTAACTTCTGGCGCCAAATCCATCACTGAATCGGAATATCAGAAATGTTTTTGTTCATGCTAGACAACTACACTGTGTCCACGATAAAGTAGAACACTAGACTTTTTGAAATATCTTGGTCAATTGTAGTATTAAAGGTACTAAATTTGGTGCACATGAATTTCAGTCTAATCTATCCATACCCTGCAAATTTTGTGACAATTGATGCAACGGTTACGAGGATATACCCATTTTAAATTGGGTGGTTCAGAAACCAAGTTACCGAACAGTAAAACGCATAGAATTACGTCATATTTCTGGCTACCGCAGAGGATAAGCTTACATAGGCTGTTGTTTATAAGCGTCATTTTCGGAAACAGACTACGAGACCTGTTTTACGTAACAGTAGACCTAGTTGGTTGTAAAGAAATGGTTTTCAGCGCAGAGGACAAGATTTTAATCAAGGAGTTGGTTAAAATCCATACCCCTTCGCTATACTCCATCACCTCATCTTGCGCCATAGGCTACCCCTTCGTCTCTCTCAACTCCTTGATTAAAATCTTGTCCTCTGCGCTGAAAACCATTTCTTTACAACCAACTACTGTTACGTAAAACAGGTCTCGTAGTGTAACTGTTTCCGAAAATGACGCTTATAAACAACAGCCTATGTATCCTCTGCGGTAGCCAGAAAATGACGTAATTCTATGCGTTTTGCTGTTCGGTAACTTGGTTTACGAACCACCCAATTTCAAAAGAGTGTATCCTCGTAACCGTTGCATCAATTGTCATAAAATTTGCAGGGTATGGATAGAATAGACTGAAGTTCATGTGCCCCAAATTTAGTACCGATAATACTACAATTGACCAAGATGTTTCACAAAGTCTAGTGTTCTACTTTATCGTGGACACAGTGTAGAGTAAAAAATTAGTAAAATTTCTTCCTATAAACGTTCGCATTCTTTGATGCCATAAGATGTCGTTAAACGCTTCCATTGATGAAGTTGGTCAGTAAGGTCGACGTCAACGGACATGGCAGTCGTTTGATGCCCCCAAGCGCTCATTTTTTCTTACTGGTTTTCTTATCACTTTGTTATATTGAGGCTGGCAACTAACATCAGCGGTCTATTTGTCTATCTGTCTATCTGTCTCTCCGTCTGTCTGTCTGTCTGTCTGTCTGTCTGTCGGTCTATCTGTCTGTCTGTCTGTCTATCTGTCTGTCTGTCTGTCTGTCTGTCTGTATGTCTGTCTGTCTGTCTGTCTGTCTGTCTGTCTGTCTGTCTGGATAACTATGTATTAATGGATTTAACTGGAATTCACATAAGAACGTATGACCGTGTTTTAATTACCTCTGTTTATAAAATAATGCACACGCACACACGAAGACACACATACAGATAGAATAAACACAGACACAGACACGCAGACACACATACAGATAGACACACACAGAGACAGACACACGCACGCACACACCCAAAAACCCTTTAACTGATATATTGTTGTCGAATGCATTAAACTGATTTTATTTCTTCTTCTGTAGTAACTGTCGTCTGCATTCCATTTACCGTTTGTCAGTTGGTCTACAAGGTCTGGATCTAGGCCCCCTACGGAGAATTCCTCTGCAAAGCCACCGAATATCTACAAGGTACGAACTGGAGCCAGATAAATCTGACACATCGAAACCGTAAATCTCATACTGAAATCGGTTTTCGACTACGAAACCGTAACCGGTTTCCAGTAATAAGAAAATATGGAGCAGTCCTTGGAACAGCCACGGATAAGATGCTCTAGCAACTTAATTTTCTTAGCCTCGGCCTATGATGACTCCGATAAGCTAACCCCGAGAGGTGGCCATGCAGTGTAGGGCTATGAGACTTAATTTTCTTAATCTCGGCATATGAAGGCCGGTGACTAGTCCTCTCTCTCGCCCAAAGATCTATACATCGACAATGTACTGCAAATGTTCTCATTTTATCGATGAGTTCTGTGTACGATCGCCAGTTGGAACGGATCTGTCTCGACACCTCAACTGGTGATCTGAGAAAACAGACTACTTATCACAGACAGCCGCCAGAGCAAGAACAGCTGTAGTTTCCACACCTCTTTTAAGTGTTGCATTCGCACTATGAATGAAACCCGCCATAAATCAAAAGTTTATTATATGATCTGCCTTTTCTGTGTCGTGTGTACGTAAAGTCGACATCAACTGCCGTTGCAGCCACCAGATGTTAAATTCAAAATAATAAAACGACCTCGTAGACACATTGAAAACGCTGTCCAACAACGCCATATATTCGTCAACTGCGGATAAACGCCAGCTTTGCGAGCCAGACGGACAGGGGTAAGCTTCAGTCTGTTAGAAAGAGATTGATTCGTCATAAGTACCTCCCCGGTGACAGTCAAACCTTTGAACAAATGTGCCTTAAAACCGACACTCATCTGTTTACGACGGTTCTAGGAAATCCTGGCCATGTCCTCCACGAACTACTTCCACCTAAAAAACTTTTGGCATATTCTCTCCGGCCCCGTTCTCATGACCGAGTTTTACCAATAGCTGATAATAACATGAAAATTTTTTTTATATGTAGAATGCTCTATTCATATTGACTTGATGACAGTTGTTTACATGGGCGCCGACTCTGCGAGGCCCGTGAGTGCCCAGCACCACCAGAAATAGGCCCTGCGAGGCCCGCTTATGCCTGGGCACCACCAGAAATCAGTCCCCAAAGAGCCCTTTTTAAGAGATTATTTTGCTAATGACAGTATTTATCCATAAAATAATATAACGGTTTTGTTATATTTTAATCTCAATTAACTTTATCACTCGTCCTGTAAGTTTTATGCTTTCAGTCTTGTCTCAAACACGACTGACACACTTGTATACTATAGACACAGGGACGAAACTGCTAGCTTAATTATCGCTTGAAAAAACCTGCAGCGATAAGATCTTCTGCAACAGCCTTTGCAAAAAGAAATTCGCAGTTTTTAAAATACCAGGGAGACCTAGAGAAAAGCCATTTAGTTGTGAATCATTGTAACAAATAAAGACATTATAATTATAAAACAAAAGAATTAAGAAATGATACTGGAGAGAACCATGACATTTTGTAGAACTGTAACATTTCCATTGAAATTTTTGACACGAGTGGGACATGTCCCATCCACCTTTAACAGTGAGGGGACACAGTATGCAGTTGTCCCCCATTTCTAAAGAGACTTTTGATTGCTGTTTTTGTTAACAATTGGCACGTCGATAGGCTATCAACACGTTGCCACCAACAAATAAAAAAAATCAATGAGTTTTGTTTATTATTATTCTGTTTATAGGCCGACTGTTTCGCACTATGTTACTAATAAGTCAATAAACTTTAGATTTGAATTAGTTTGCTTGCGATTGTGCAATTTGATGAAACTATATATCTACATGCAGGGCCGGTTTAACCACTAGGCGAACTAGGCGGCCGCCTAGGGCGGCACAAATCTGGGGGCGACAGAAAAGCTAGCCTGCATAAAGAAATATTTTTTAAACATTGCCACCGTTTGCCACCATTTTCTTTATCAATAAATGAATTACACGAAAATAAGAAACGTCAACATTTCCGTGGCTAGTGGTGACAGAATTAAGCTTCTCGAAGCTCCAGTTGATAAAAAAACATAATTTGCGAACCTCCATGCTGCAAGAAAGACTAAGTCTTGTTAGACTAGTTATCAATTGAACATGATATTGATGGAGACTGATGGAACTCGTTTCTACATTTGCTAAAGATAAAGAAATTGAAATGACCTTATATGTTTGTATAGAGTATAGACTCATGGGCGTCCGCAGAGGGCGCGCTCCCTGGATTTTGCCCATATTTGCAGAGAAATTTTGATTTTTTGGTTTTTATGATTATTATTTCCTCTGCGCTGAAAACCATTTCTTTACAACCAACTACTGTTACGTAAAACAGGTCTCGTAGTGTAACTGTTTCCGAAAATGACGCTTATAAACAACAGCCTATGTATCCTCTGCGGTAGCCAGAAAATGACGTAATTCTATGCGTTTTGCTGTTCGGTAACTTGGTTTACGAACCACCCAATTTCAAAAGAGTGTATCCTCGTAACCGTTGCATCAATTGTCATAAAATTTGCAGGGTATGGATAGAATAGACTGAAGTTCATGTGCCCCAAATTTAGTACCGATAATACTACAATTGACCAAGATGTTTCACAAAGTCTAGTGTTCTACTTTATCGTGGACACAGTGTAGAGTAAAAAATTAGTAAAATTTCTTCCTATAAACGTTCGCATTCTTTGATGCCATAAGATGTCGTTAAACGCTTCCATTGATGAAGTTGGTCAGTAAGGTCGACGTCAACGGACATGGCAGTCGTTTGATGCCCCCAAGCGCTCATTTTTTCTTACTGGTTTTCTTATCACTTTGTTATATTGAGGCTGGCAACTAACATCAGCGGTCTATTTGTCTATCTGTCTATCTGTCTCTCCGTCTGTCTGTCTGTCTGTCTGTCTGTCGGTCTATCTGTCTGTCTGTCTGTCTATCTGTCTGTCTGTCTGTCTGTCTGTCTGTCTGTCTGTCTGTCTGTATGTCTGTCTGTCTGTCTGTCTGTCTGTCTGTCTGTCTGTCTGTCTGGATAACTATGTATTAATGGATTTAACTGGAATTCACATAAGAACGTATGACCGTGTTTTAATTACCTCTGTTTATAAAATAATGCACACGCACACACGAAGACACACATACAGATAGAATAAACACAGACACAGACACGCAGACACACATACAGATAGACACACACAGAGACAGACACACGCACGCACACACCCAAAAACCCTTTAACTGATATATTGTTGTCGAATGCATTAAACTGATTTTATTTCTTCTTCTGTAGTAACTGTCGTCTGCATTCCATTTACCGTTTGTCAGTTGGTCTACAAGGTCTGGATCTAGGCCCCCTACGGAGAATTCCTCTGCAAAGCCACCGAATATCTACAAGGTACGAACTGGAGCCAGATAAATCTGACACATCGAAACCGTAAATCTCATACTGAAATCGGTTTTCGACTACGAAACCGTAACCGGTTTCCAGTAATAAGAAAATATGGAGCAGTCCTTGGAACAGCCACGGATAAGATGCTCTAGCAACTTAATTTTCTTAGCCTCGGCCTATGATGACTCCGATAAGCTAACCCCGAGAGGTGGCCATGCAGTGTAGGGCTATGAGACTTAATTTTCTTAATCTCGGCATATGAAGGCCGGTGACTAGTCCTCTCTCTCGCCCAAAGATCTATACATCGACAATGTACTGCAAATGTTCTCATTTTATCGATGAGTTCTGTGTACGATCGCCAGTTGGAACGGATCTGTCTCGACACCTCAACTGGTGATCTGAGAAAACAGACTACTTATCACAGACAGCCGCCAGAGCAAGAACAGCTGTAGTTTCCACACCTCTTTTAAGTGTTGCATTCGCACTATGAATGAAACCCGCCATAAATCAAAAGTTTATTATATGATCTGCCTTTTCTGTGTCGTGTGTACGTAAAGTCGACATCAACTGCCGTTGCAGCCACCAGATGTTAAATTCAAAATAATAAGACGACCTCGTAGACACATTGAAAACGCTGTCCAACAACGCCATATATTCGTCAACTGCGGATAAACGCCAGCTTTGCGAGCCAGACGGACAGGGGTAAGCTTCAGTCTGTTAGAAAGAGATTGATTCGTCATAAGTACCTCCCCGGTGACAGTCAAACCTTTGAACAAATGTGCCTTAAAACCGACACTCATCTGTTTACGACGGTTCTAGGAAATCCTGGCCATGTCCTCCACGAACTACTTCCACCTAAAAAACTTTTGGCATATTCTCTCCGGCCCCGTTCTCATGACCGAGTTTTACCAATAGCTGATAATAACATGAAAATTTTTTTTATATGTAGAATGCTCTATTCATATTGACTTGATGACAGTTGTTTACATGGGCGCCGACTCTGCGAGGCCCGTGAGTGCCCAGCACCACCAGAAATAGGCCCTGCGAGGCCCGCTTATGCCTGGGCACCACCAGAAATCAGTCCCCAAAGAGCCCTTTTTAAGAGATTATTTTGCTAATGACAGTATTTATCCATAAAATAATATAACGGTTTTGTTATATTTTAATCTCAATTAACTTTATCACTCGTCCTGTAAGTTTTATGCTTTCAGTCTTGTCTCAAACACGACTGACACACTTGTATACTATAGACACAGGGACGAAACTGCTAGCTTAATTATCGCTTGAAAAAACCTGCAGCGATAAGATCTTCTGCAACAGCCTTTGCAAAAAGAAATTCGCAGTTTTTAAAATACCAGGGAGACCTAGAGAAAAGCCATTTAGTTGTGAATCATTGTAACAAATAAAGACATTATAATTATAAAACAAAAGAATTAAGAAATGATACTGGAGAGAACCATGACATTTTGTAGAACTGTAACATTTCCATTGAAATTTTTGACACGAGTGGGACATGTCCCATCCACCTTTAACAGTGAGGGGACACAGTATGCAGTTGTCCCCCATTTCTAAAGAGACTTTTGATTGCTGTTTTTGTTAACAATTGGCACGTCGATAGGCTATCAACACGTTGCCACCAACAAATAAAAAAAATCAATGAGTTTTGTTTATTATTATTCTGTTTATAGGCCGACTGTTTCGCACTATGTTACTAATAAGTCAATAAACTTTAGATTTGAATTAGTTTGCTTGCGATTGTGCAATTTGATGAAACTATATATCTACATGCAGGGCCGGTTTAACCACTAGGCGAACTAGGCGGCCGCCTAGGGCGGCACAAATCTGGGGGCGACAGAAAAGCTAGCCTGCATAAAGAAATATTTTTTAAACATTGCCACCGTTTGCCACCATTTTCTTTATCAATAAATGAATTACACGAAAATAAGAAACGTCAACATTTCCGTGGCTAGTGGTGACAGAATTAAGCTTCTCGAAGCTCCAGTTGATAAAAAAACATAATTTGCGAACCTCCATGCTGCAAGAAAGACTAAGTCTTGTTAGACTAGTTATCAATTGAACATGATATTGATGGAGACTGATGGAACTCGTTTCTACATTTGCTAAAGATAAAGAAATTGAAATGACCTTATATGTTTGTATAGAGTATAGACTCATGGGCGTCCGCAGAGGGCGCGCTCCCTGGATTTTGCCCATATTTGCAGAGAAATTTTGATTTTTTGGTTTTTATGATTATTACAACACGATTTTCAACGTGAGTAGTGTACCGACCGTTAAAATACGATATACGCTCTACAAGTTGGACCTATGTCTTTGTTTAGGCATATCTTTGAAAATTTAACGTATAGGCCTAGAGTTCACTCTGGGTAATATGGAGATTCATATTGTAAACCCCGAGACTGTATTTATGCCTTCAGCCGTGTCGGACTGTCGGCTAATTGGTATCGTATTCCCTTTACCACCGGCTCGTGTTGTTTTTAGCCGACCGCTGCGTAGTCAGAACGTTATATATATATATATATATATATATATATATATATATATATATATATATATATATATATATATATATATATATGCATATATAGCCTATACACACAAATATATAATTATAATATGTAAATATAAATTGACACTGGCTGGAGCGACAGTTTCTGACTAAGTAATCAGCTTCTTCCCTTAGATGCCAGCTAATACACTTTCTGTCAGACTTTTTAAATATACCCCCTTCGGAAACAGTCCTAAGCCTGGATGAAGGAGGAATGCGAATCTATTGATCACTGTTGTCACACGGTTCGTTAAACTGAAACTTCTACTAGGCCTACTACGCTTTGTAGCCCAGTGCTTGCCCAGTGACTGTTAACTAAACCTGCAGTATAGTATAGTCTATAGAAAGTATGCAGTACTGATAAAATTATAATGTAGAATAATATGGGTCGATTGGCTGCATTAACACGAACTTAGTAAAAGTTTAATTTGAACAACATATAATATTATATGCACCATAGAAGGCGGGTCAAAACATGGATTCGTTCAACGACAAGTGACGACCGTTTATCAGGTCTCTGTATTATGAGTGTACATCGAAAAAAAGTTTCGGACAACAAAGACGGATTCATAGATAGAGTAATAAATCAATTTGGACAAGAACCCAGACGATTGCAATTGTTATTTGAAGAATAAGGTCAGATTTCAGTCGTATAAAATTTAATTGTCATAATAGTTTTCGACAATGAATGTCTATGAATTTTTTCGCATGTTGGAATCCGCGCCAGAGGATCGACAGGGAGCCAGCGCAGAGGGAGCGAGCGTCGAAGATGCAGTGATCGGTTGCTTTCGACACTCTATTTACTCCCTGTGACAACTAGGTCCTATTTAAAAGTTTGCCCACCCAGAAAAATTCCTGCGGACGCCCATGTATAGACTTAATCGTACGTAGGTAGGACAAGGACTTAGTACACGTATAGCCGTAGGAGTTCCAAAGTGTTCAAACGACAATTATAATGCGCTGTCTCATTATTTAATATTTACGTTTTAAATTCCCATTTAACGTGCTGCAGCTAGACCATACAGCATAGGCTGCATAGCTTATGCAGTTTTCAGACTATAATAATTATGGATAACTTTTAAATTTAGAAATTATCAAGTGTCATATTTTTTTTAAATTTAGAAGTAATAGGCCTAACGATTCGTAGGTTATTATAATGAACCACGAATCGATTGTACTAAATTAAAGATGCAACATTCAGTTGCATTCCTGTGTGAAGGTTATATTAACTTAGTTAATTTAATATTAAATAGTTATCCCACTTAGTACGTGGGGGCGCAGTGCGACAGGTTCGCCTAGGGCTCCAAATACTCTGGCGCCGGCCCTGTCTACATGCCGTTACAAAGTGCCTGCCCCTTGCTTTTTAACGCATTTTTCGTGCACAAAAAGAGGTCAAAATATTTTTCCGCGCTCACGCGCGAATCAATAGGCCTATTATCCCAGTTCAAGTGTCCCCCTATCTGTCAAACAAGATCGCCGCCTCTGTGTAGAATGCAGTGTAGATTCTGCTGTCAGAGGTATAATTTCAATAAGTGTGTCCTAACTAAATCCAACAAAGCAAATATAGAAAATCCCATAAAGTCCAAAAAATTGAGAATTGACACTGGACGAGAGAAGCCACATATAATTTGACATTAATTTGCCATTATAATTATAAAACAAAAGAATTGAGAATTGATATCGGAGAGAACTATGATCTTTGTAGCATTGTAACATTGTAACGAAAAAAAGATCAAAAAATTTCGAACATTTTTTCACTCTCTTTGGGCACTCACACTTTTTGGGTCAACTCGGCGCCTATGGTTGTTTATATGTTGTATGAACACCGGAGTGCGTCTTGCAGCCGGTAAAAATAAAGAATATACTTACTTACTAACTTACCTAGCTAACCTTCATAGCTTCCAGGGTCTTAAGGAAATGTTAATGTAAATAAACATTACAACCACAAAATGTCGTTAAACACATATAATTAAATGGCTTCGTTAGACACCTTTAAAACGCTATCAAACAACGCAATGTATAATTCAACTGCGGTTAAACGCAGTTCTGTCTTTTACCAATTTATCGCATTGATCATAACAGCACTTGATGCCATAAGATGTCTTTAAACTGCGTTCTCTGTACGATCGCCAGTTAAAACTCTCGAAACTTCGGTTAATGATCCGATCTGAAGCCAGAGCGACATCTATGAAGACTAAAAGAGCTGTCGTTTACACACCTCTTTTAAGTTGTACTTTCGAACTATAAATAAATCCCGATATTAGTCAAAAGCTGAATTAAAGACTAGTAGTCCCTCAGTCTAAAAGCAGTGCAACATCAAAGTACAAGGCAGCAGGATAGAACAAGTGGGAACTTTCGTAATACTTAGGCTCACTCATAACAGAAGACGCGGAGTGTAGCAGGGAGATAAGTATAAGAACTGCAAGAGGACTTGGAATAGGAGCAGATCTGAATAAATTGTGGAAAACCATAACATAAAAATTCCCACAAAGTTAAAGTTAATGAGGACACTTATATGGCCAGTGATGATGTATGGCTGTGAGAGTTGGACAATCAAAAAGAGGGAGGAGGATAGAATAAAGGCATTTGAAATTAAATGCATACGAAAAATCCTTGGAATATCATGGACAGAGAAGAAAACAGATGAATGGGTACTGGAGACGGCGGGGGTGGAAAGGAACCTATTGGAATCAATCAAAAGAAGAAAGATGTCATATTTTGGGCACATAATGAGGAAACAGGGAGATTGCCTAGAGAAAGAAATTATGCAGGGAACGGTACCGGGAACAAGAACAAGAGGAAGACCAAGGAAGAGGTGGATGGACAACATTGGCGAATGGTTGGGATTATCAACAGAGAGGTTGCTGCGAGTAGCCGAGGACAGGAAAGGATGGAGAAGAATCGTCTACAATGCGACCAACCCTCGCATCGAGGACGGTTAGAGAGAGAGAGAGAGAGAGAGAGAGAGAGAGAGAGAGAGAGAGAGAGAGAGAGAGAGATGAGAGAGAGAAGGAGAGAGAGAGAGAGAGAGAGAGAGAGAGACGGAGAGAGAGAGAGAGAGAGAGAGAGAGAGAGAGAGAGAGAGAGAGAGAGAGAGAGAGAGAGAGAGAGAGAGAGAGAGAGAGAGAGTCCCTCGGTCTAAGTGTAAGTAAGGTAACGTCGACGTAAGCGGCCCTCGAAGCCAAAAGATATCGTTAATCAATCAGAAGACAGGCTGATTATAACTCCGCTACTACCCTAACCGTGGTGGTGCCAGTCGCAAGCCTGGAGAAAGGAGGAGGGCGACGCTAATCATCTTTGTTATGATACATTTTCGTTAAATAGCAACTAACCAACCATCAATTGAAATGTAGCATGCATGATAAGTTAAGGTTAACGTCAACGGCTCTGGAAGCCACAAGATGTCATCAAACACAAAATCATAGCACGACCTCTTTAGACACCTCTAAAACACTATGAAACAATGCTATATATTAGTCAACTGCACTTGAATGCCAGCTGCAGAACTTTAATGTTGCTAAGGTGATGTCGACAACATCAGCCATATACTAGTAGCGGCAAAATGTCGTTGGACACAAAATGATTATGTTAGACACCTTAAACACCTGTGAAACAACGCCATTATATTCATTAACTGCTTTCAAACACTGATCAACTGCCTACTTCTCAGCTTAATGCCGCAAGAGGTCGTTAACGGTTCAACTGTTGAAATCCGTTCAATCGACAGCTACTTCTGGTGGGGTGCTGACAGCTACTTCTGGGAGGTACTGACAATTACTTCTGGTGGGGTGCTGACAGCTACTTCTGGGAGGTACTTGCAGGTATATATATATATATATAAAGCGCCACTCGAGGGTCAAGCGCAGGGCACTATAGCCTATTCACTATTAACTTTTCCCATCCCTCTAACCTAATCTCTTCCATGTCCCCCAACATACGCGTGACTCCGCCTCTGTCAACTTAAAGACGATTTTCATTTGTATTTACGCAATCTAGTCAATATATACCATTTGACAACATAACAACGCTCAAATCTAGTAGGCGAATGAGTGTCCTAAATGTTCTGTTCTGTTTTCTCCTCCGTCAGGTATACACCGACGATGAGGCTTCGACCAGACGTCTCCAAGTCTCTCTGTCTCTGATCTTATCCATAGCGTCTCTCATATCCATTCCTTGTGCTTTCAGATCCTCCATGACATTGTCCATCCATGTCTTTGTCTGTCTTCCTCTGCTTCGCACTCCCTCTACATGTCCGTAGAGCGCCATAGCTGGTAGTCTGGTGTTGTCCATTCTTGTCACATGACCAAACCATGCAGGGGCGCCCGCAGGCTTAAAAAAATTGGACGCACACACCAAAAAATTGGACGCACATCCCTCCCGTCTTAATTTAATTTAGATGACATCTAGTGCTTTAACATGCCGTACGTATTATCGTATACCAAAAATATCGATGCGATGCCTATTCTTTGTGTGGATTTGATTGGGTGGGTGGACGCACGTGCGTCCAGTGCGTCCGTCTGCGGGCGCCTCTGAAACCATGTGAGTCTTCTTTTCCTGATCTTGTCTATCACTGTTTCTTTTTGATCCAACTCTTTTCTGATCACTTCGTTGCGGATTTTATCCCTTCTAGTTCTGCCCCTTATTCTTCGCAGCCAGCTCATTTCTGCCACGAGCAGCCTCCTTTCGTCTTCTTTGCGCAGGCACCAGCACTCGGCGCCGTACAGCAGGACTGGGATGACAAATGTTCTATATAGTTTCAGCTTTGTTTCTATCGATATGTTGTGTGTTTTCCAGATCTTATTCAATTTCCCGAACATTGCTGACCCAAGTCCAATCCTGCGCTTTATATCTCTTGTGCATTGCCCATCTTCTGTTATTAGGCCTCCTAGGTATACAAATTCTGTCACTTGTTTTAACATCTCGTTTTCCAGCGTAACTGCTAGCTCCTCGTGTTGTTTCCCAATGGTCATTGCTTTTGTCTTTTGTGTGTTGATTTTTAATCCAAATCTCTTACTACTCTCCTGTACTCTGTCAGTTAGCCTCTGCAATTGTCCCTGCGATTCTGAGACCAGGTCGATGTCATCCGCAAATCGTAGGTTGTTAATCAGCTGTCCACTGACCAGAACGCCGGCCTTTTCCGATCTCTTCGCAAAGCTCATCATTGCTTCCAGGAGCATGTTGAACAGGTCCGGTGATAATCCACATCCTTGTCTCACACCTACCGTGACTCTGAACCACTCCGTTAACTCCCCGTCTACTCTTACTGCGCTCATCGACTTGCTATACAAATCCTCTAGCAGCAGCACCAGTTCTTCCGGGACTCCATAGTTCCTTAATACCTGCCACAGCCCCTCTTGCCATACACTATCGAACGCCTGTTTGAAGTCTATGAAATTGTTATACAGAGTTCTATTCTGGCCGAAATACTTTTCTGACAGTTGTCTAATTACAAACAGCTGGTCTATTGTTCCTCTTCCAGCTCTGAATCCCGCCTGTTCCTCCGCCAGCACCTCCTCGACATATCGCCTCAAACGCTGTTGCAGTATTCGGGTGTATACTTTCCCTGGGATGCTCAGTAGGCTAATTCCCCTGTAGTTGCTGCATTCCTTCCTGTCGCCTTTCTTGTGCACTGGTATAATCACAGCTCTCCCCCAATCCTCTGGGCATTTCTTTTCCTGATATACTTTAGTCCTAAATGTAAATAAATGTAAATGTACGCGATTTAATAATGGCCTCGACCCTGTTCATTTTTCAATGGATAGCGCTATATTGAATTACTAGCTGGTGAATCCGGCGTTGCCCGGGTTTCGGAGGTTTTGGGCTGGGACACCATGGTAGCGGCCAAAACGGGGACGCGAAGCTGCTTAACCCGGCGTTTGGGTGTTTCAATCCCTCTAGCGAATAAGCAACAAAACACTGCTTAACCCGGCGTTGGCCGGGTTTAGTTCAGTGAAAGTTTCAATCCCTCTATCGAATCCGTACTGTAGCTGCTTAACCCGGCGGCGCCATCTGGCGAGTGAAAATAGGTTGAGTGTAAGGTTTTTTTACCAGCTAAAAATGCATTGCCCGGGTAGGTAGGTTTTGGCCCGGGAGACCATGGTAGCGGTGAAAACGGGGGACGCGAAGCCGACCACTGGGTGTGTAATGCCCACCCCGAGACAGTAGTGAAAGTTTGGAGTGAAAAGGTCCAAAGCTGTAGAAATGCATCGCGGTCAAAGATCGCTGTGACAGACAGACAGACAGACAGACAGAGTCTTCTCTTTATTTATATAGATTGAGGGTACGTAGTGGCCTGTAATAATAAAATGTCTTGTGGACAATGTTAATATCATGCGCGAGTATTTCTTTAAGCCGGGCATTCTCATCGGTCAACAGGTTATCGGACTCGTACCTCCAGCCGAGGTCGTCTACCGACGTAAGCCCATCAGCAGTGTTAGAGAGATTTCCCAGGTCACGACCTAACTGGTCGGTCGGCATGTGATGTGGTAGATAGATTGCGAGGGGTCTGAGCCTTCCATATGTTGTGCCCTGTGCATCGGCTGTCGTTTACAGTGGTTCTTGTCCATGGTCTGGTGCACCGAGGGAACTTTTGACCTCGAGTGACCTGCAGTGTACAGATATAGCAGCCGCAGGGAATGCTGTGCTGGTATTGAGATGAAGTCTTATCTACAGCATGCCGTCTTTATAGATGCATTTGAACAGACCATATAACACAGTTTGCAAGTCAGTATTACATAAAATATTGTCAAAGTCACATCCAACTGCTTATCATTTCTCACAATGTGTCTGTGCAATGCGTTCTTTCTGTAGTGTTGTTTCCTGCACATTGCACGTGTCGCATAGGCCAGTGGGATGTATTTTAAGATTGTACGGAGTGTTGTTTAAATTCACATGTCCAAATCTCAGTCAGCCCCTTGTCAATTGCACTTCTTTTTTCCCGATTTGTAATCTAGATACTTAATATTCGTGTTAACAGAGGAGTATAGTGCCCTATAGAATCGTACCCTCTGCTCATTTGCGTATTCCGTTTGCCATTTTACAGTAATATACGAGTTTATCATTACGTAAACTTCGGACAGTTCTAGTGGAGTTTATGTGAATAATGTTGAGTGATTGTTATGGTCCGCAAAGGTTCATCAGTCACTCTGGTTCAGAGTAAAGCAGGGAGGCGACCTGACCGACGTCTCTTTGAGCGTAGACTCGGATCCGACATGGGCTGATGAACCAAAGTCCTCCGTGCCCACCTTCATGTGGTGCGGACCGTTAATACCTTTCCATGGGAAGTGGAACGAACGGGCACGGCAGGCAAAACCAGGGGAAGGCAATGGCAAACCACCTCTGTTAACATGCCAAGAAAATCGTCATGAGACACAACAAACCAAAAGCACCGATAGTCGCAGATGGTGGGACTCCCAGGCCGGAGTGCGACTCAAAAGCTACTGGGAAAGAGCAAGACGGTGAGTCAATGACCCTTCGGTCTAATGAAGCAACAGGACAAAAGCCGAATGGACGTTTTGAGGTGGATCGTATTGAGGGGAAAAGACTCAACCTGAGCTGCAGTCAAAAGATGAAATTGGGTACATGGAATGTACGTTCTATGCAAACTGGAAAGATGGATGTGATTCAAGGAGAGATGAAAAAATTGGACTTAGCGATATTGGGATTAAGCGAGACAAGATGGAAAGGACAAGGACATTTCAGCTGGAATGGATACAAGATAATAATGTCAGGACAAAAAGAGAGAGGAAGAAATGGAGTTGCAATCATGTGTGATAAGACAAGTACAGATGCGATAATGGGTTATGATA